>JAVSCE010002910.1:0-64114 GCA_032199065.1 Smutsia gigantea
ATCTATACCATTATGGCTATAATAAAGTATTGCCATGTTCAGTTTTGCATTAAAGGAGAAAGGGAAGAGAGGGCTCGGGATGGAATTTCTTTTTGGTTAAATGGGAAAAGGAAAAAAAGTATAAAAAAGTAAAACAATCTATCCTGATCTGTATCTTTGAAGTTACTTTCTTAAAGTAGAAAAGAAAAGAAAAAACAAAACTGAACCAAATAGTTCAAATGAGTACTTGCAACAGGTCGGAAAGCAAAGTTTGGAACAGTTACTCCGAATGGATCGTACTGGCAGTGGAAGCATCCATTCCCTCTTTCCTTTCTGTGCACCTCGACTGGCTTTGTAAGCTGGCCTGCAGAGCACACTGGCCCACACACAGCTGCAGCCGCGAGGGTGTGTGGTTTCAAAGCACAGAGAGGAAGCGGCTTTCTTCTTCCTCCCGAGCCTGGAGTCCACCTCTCTGAACTGGCATGTGAACAGGTATTTATGATAACAGACCAAACAACAACAGCAACAGAAATGCTTTTTTCCTTTGGTTGGTTGTTTGTAAAAGAGCATTTTAAATAGAAAACGATCTGAAACCTGATTATGATTGTCTCTCTTGGGCCTTTTGCTTCTCAGTATCTACCCTCTTATGGTCTCAAGATGGTGACTGAGTGAGTGAATGAAAAAATCTAAAAAATAGGCACTTTGTAGATAGCTAATTGATATACATATATAAGCACTCTCTCTCTATATGTATAGATCAATACATTTGGGGTGTGGCTCCCAGACACCACTGGGCCACTGCGGAGGAATTTCAATATGGTCGCCAAACAGATTCATCCATTCTGCCACTAGAATTCAAAACAGTTGGGGAACTGCTGTGGCTTCCATCAGCGTCAACGCCATCATTCTGGTTAGGCAGATTTGGATTTAATAGCGTGCTGCCATTCGAGGTGGTGGTGCATGGCGGGAGCATTCTGGAAGGAGACCGATCTCCCCCCGGCACCATGGGGAACTGATAGGATCCTGACGAAGTGCCATAGTAGAGATATGGAGTGCTGCTGGTCTGGAAGGGTCCGCTCTGGCTTTGGGAGGAGCCGGGGTAGGGTGGTGGCAGGTAGGTGTGGTAGTGAGTGGTGGCGGACATCCCGAGGGACATGCCTGAGGTGACTGGCGGGGAGTAAGTAAAGGTGGCTGGATAGTGCATTCGTGGGTTGGAGAAGCGGCTCTCAGTGAGGGATGAAATGCTTGGGAACTGCCTGGGGTCTGAAAAAGGGCCCAGTTCTGAAGCACCTAAAAATTGTAACAGAAGATGGGGGGAAAAATCTGTAAATATCAATTAAAATAATGAAAGAATTTTCACAAGAAAAAATAAATCTTTAGCTTCCCCAAAAGGAACAGCAAGCCACAAATAGGTCTTCAAACGCCCTGATCACTACACAGTCTTTTTTTTTTTTCACTTTATAGTCCTAGTGGCATTTATCCTTAAGGTCTTCACCCCCAGAGAATCCCAAAGGGCTTTAAAAATCCAAATGTGTGCTAGGTCATATGTCTAAACCAACCTAACACTCTGATCATATTGATTCACTCACCAGACTTTAAGATTAAATCCCCATTGATATTTTTCTCTTTTTGTTTCTCATTGCACCCCAGATATTTTAAAGTGATATTTTTACTAAGTTGGACAGGTTCCATTTTCTCAATCCCATATAAAGAAATTCCAGCATAATCAGTTTTGGGACTGGTACTCTTGGCAAGGCCCCTTCATCAGTGAAGGAACTTCAAAAAGATACCCTAGCATGTTCCTATCACTTTTTTTCAACCCAAAATAATTTAAAATCTTGTTTTATTCTTCATCTTGGTAACAGATTTCAAAAAAAATCAAACCAGATTGAAATAAAACCAAGTCTCAACGTAATTCTGGAATTATCTTACTTATCTGGGGGCATATAGGGAGAGTCTAGGCCTTAGAAATTCTCCCGAACATCAAAACTAAGTAAATAGGTCTTGAAAAGAGGGGTGCGGAGAAGAAAGCCTTAGGACTCAGGAATCATTGCATTTCAAGCCATGGTGGGAGACACAGGACCTGATTAGACCAGGTGCTCATGTAGCTTTCATGAAAGGCTCACTGTGTGGGGAGCTCTAAGGAGGCCACCTAACCACCCATCCCCCAAGCTCTGTACCTCACCCCATGGAACCAGCTTCAAGTCGGTTTGAACTGGTGACCTGGAGGCAACGGTGGTTTTTCCCTACAATGTAAGGTCCTTCAACTCTAAAGCTAACAGTATGCCTCTTAATAGGTATTTCTTGTGTTTAACCTATGAAACCATAGTTATAAACTACGTCATGAGGAAATTAACTTTCTGCAATGCCTAAAAACTTACAGGTGTGAGCTTTAAAGATTGGGTGATGATTTTCTAAAACTGACAGAATTATGACAAGCCCTTTTGTAATACTGGTGCTGTTAAGACCACGACTGCATCCAGAATCTTTCCAATCTTTGGATCTCATAAATTTGACTTTTCCTACAACTTTATCTATCAGGAAAAGCACTTAGTAACTCTTGAAGGCCTTACTGAGTAGGTACTTCTTCAGCCCCATTTTTATTTGGCCCTTGTTCTGGACACTATAATATTTATTAAAGGAATAATCCTAATACTTTCCTTTAAAGGTGCTGATTGAGAGCTGTTAGCTTTTGTTAAAATGTGCACAGCCTGTAATCTTCGTAAGTTCCATGATGTGCATTTGTACTAAAAAGTGACTATTAACAGTAATATGTAGTTAAACCAAGTTTTTCTCACAAATTGGATAATACCAGTCAGACAGCCCCACCCCGCCCAGCCCAGCAATTGTTAAAAGTCTCACCTGCCTGGCTCTTCTTACTGAGAGTGGAAGGCCAGAGGCAGAAGTCAGAAGTGGCAGTGTCATCATCTGTAAAATGAGGGGGATGAGCTCTAAGTTCCCTTCCAGCTCTAACATTCTATCACCATGAAGTCTAAGATAGAAGGAGAAGCCACAGCCTTGGAGGGGGGGCGGGGGGCAGAGAAGTTCCCACCCCTCATTAGTACTTTCCCGGAATCCACAGGCCATAAGCAGAGGGTAAAAGCTAGTGAGCAGCTTCTAATACCAGAAGCAAACACTTTCAAGATGACAGACCAAAACTAACAGAGTCTGGGGAGTGACTCTCTGCTTTTTATAAATTCTTCCATCCTCAACTGGCCTCTACCTAACCCCTCCCAAATACGAAATTCTGTCAAGCTCAAATTTAAAAAATGTAGAAGTGGTGCTAATGACAGAATCGTAAATGGGAGCAGATGAGATTCACTGTCTCCCCCCACAGCGGCGTGCTGATGCATCGCCTTCCACGGTACAGGCACTACATGGAGGCCACAGATGGTCCTTGGCCAGCCTTTTCATTGCAGAGCATCTAGGTGAACTTGAGTCAGCAGAGCTAATAGTTATAGGCAGGCCACTTCTGTATACATTAAATTCAATGCTCAGATCATGAGAGAAACCAGAAAAATGTGAGCAGTTTCAACTGGAAAGAAATCACACTTAAAACCTCAATGTTTGCCCCACAGAAGCACAGAGTTCACACAGATACGCTTGTCAATGTAAAAAATTTATACTTAAATGTATTTATACTTAAACTATACTACAGTCATAATTAAAATTCCATGTGGTTTCCCTTATTTTGATGTAGAAGCCTCATTAAAGCCCTTTATGTGGGGTCCTACCAGTAAACTCCAATATGGTTTTGAATTTCTCTCTCCACCCTGGCCTTCTCTTTTTTCTCTGATACGTTTTGTTGATGTTTTTATTACCCATCACATACCAAGATCACTATACCTTTTCGGTTTATAGATGCCACCTAATGCAAATTTACATTCATTTTTCAATTAATGAGCTCTGGTTGTCGTTTATAGAAAACAATGCCACAGATTTCCATTAGGTTTACAGAATTTTAACTAATCACTTCTAGTAATTTAGGGTTGTTAATATCTTGAGGATTAACTCCTTCTGGGTTAACATGGGCTTTAAATGGATTACACAGCCATTTATAATTTACATTATATATTATATATTTAAATTTTATAATTTTTTTATAAATAAAAATATATATACAATTTTCTGGAATTTGCTTAGACATTTTGTTACCCAAGCAATGTTTCTGAAACATATTTAATGTGTCCTGTATGAATAAATACTAATAACTTGCTACAGTAAGACATAAGATCCCTTATATAATAATCTATGATAGGGAAATGGAAGGATTCTTAAATTTAAAAAGAAAGAACATAAACCCCTTCCTAATCTTCAATTTATGTATAACAATAATTGCAGAGGCAAGTGATAAATTTCCTTTCATTGAATAGGGTTGTATCTATACTTCTAATCTGTTTTGTATATGAACTCAGGTTTACTTTTAGACTGCCTTCTTGGGTTATTTTGACATTATATCCTAAACCATTCACACCTATGTAGCCACTGGCCACATTATAACTACAAATTTTACAAACGAACCTCAATATTATATTAAGTAACAAAGAAAATGTAATATCAACTTGCTAAAAAGGTCAAGATGAAAGCTTTGAGAATTCTGAAAGTGTTATTACCCCCACCTAATTTTATAAACAGAAAAGCAATGCTCAGCACCTACCCTAGTGATGTGGGCCTTGCAGTCTCAGGGCTCCGCACAGCCAGTTTAAAACTCCTGACTACAACCTGCTGATTAAATAAAGCAAAGACTGCCAGGAGCTGCTGAAGCCCAAGAACAACATGGTGCATCTTCCCAATGGGCTGGTTTTATTCAGCTTGGGAGAGGAGTACACTGTACAATAAATATGAATATGATATGGAGTAGAATGCAAAACTTGGATGAATTTTTAGACAAACAAATATAAAATGACTTCAACCAAATCCTGCATTTGTAAAGCTTAAGGCTACACCCCCAGATTCCCTAAGACAGCCATTGACCCTCCTCTGCTGGCTGGGGTACTCCCAAAGAAAATCCAAGCCCTTCCTTTACTGCTTGGATAACCCTAATCTAACCCGCTAACAGACAGTGAAGTTGAGGTCCGAAGAACAGGAGCCATTTACCCTAATGCAATCACAGAGCTGAGGGAGGCAGAGCCACAAATAGATGGACCTCTTTGAATTCTACCCTCTTGGCAATCTTAGTTACTTGTAAGGAATGTTGTTGACACAATCACAAATTTACATATGTGTTCAGTGCCTTAAAAGTCAATTTGCCTAAATTAATTTTCTAAAAATATTTAAGTAGATTCTTCCTGTGCCTACATGTTGCCCCAATGAGAATTACTGTCTTTGGGATGTTATTAACAACTCTTTCAGATCTTGTTGATCTAATCTGCTAAATAGTGGGCAATTAGTTCAGCTGCTCATAGCAAAGTATGAATGAGACCAAGGTCAAGAATTTGACTCCCTTTGGACCTGCTGTTTTCCTACAGATGCACTTCATTCCAGAGCTGCTATCCTCACCCCTAGCCACCGTCAGATAGCTTGCAAATGAATGTAGCTATCATAAGGAGAACTACAAGAATCCTGCTCATTAAAACAGCAGCAGCAGCGGGTTTTCTGCCCCTATGTACCTGGGGAAGAATATATTAATTAAATGCCCATGAAGGTCAGATAAAAGTAAAATCAGTGTTAAAAGTAAAAAAAAATTTTGCCCCTCTATGCAGGGTCTACAGAAGAAAGGAAATAGCCTCTCTTGACCCAACCAGGTTTCTTAGGTTTCAGAGCAAATGGAAACTGTGTTGGAAAGGAACAAAAACAAGGTACAGGAGCATAACAGAGAATCTCTGATGGCTGCCTCCCGTGTCTGCAGTCCCCCATCTGGCATCTCTCACACACTGCTTTCTAAAGCAAGTCATCTTGGGTCATACTTGACTCGTAACTAAAAAGTGAGCCTTTGAGGGCAGAGATCTGTCTAGTTGTAGTTTGTCTCCCTTCAGTGCTTTACTTCCCTTCAGTGATGTTGCTAGGCCTTTCCCTAGCATGCAGACATACACTTTCTCATTTAGTAGGCCCTCGATAAAAAACGGTTGGTTGAAAATGGGTAAGGAGATTCTAGAATGAAAGGAAATAGGAGTTTGAAAAGAATAACACACTGGGCACTTGTCATTTGGGGCTGCCAGCTAGGAAAAACTGTGCGTTGCCACTCTGCAGTGGAATCTACACATCCCAGCTGAGGAGGCGGGTCTGAGCAGAGAAAAGGGAGAGGAGCCTTGAATCCAGGTGGGATGTATGTTGACATATTGAGAGTCCTCTGTCCTGCTTTTTAATGCCAGGGCATAAATGTACAGAATGAAAAGCCATCATACTTTCTTGGCAATGAGGTGTTAACTTCAAAGCTTCACTGGGGCCTTTTAAACGGTAGAAGTTACTACTTCAACAAATCTCAAATAAAGCCCAAGGACGTTTTATTAACCCCCTCACAGCATTCCTTCTATTGTAACATGTAACACACGAGACCTCAGCAGAGCTTCTCGCCTCTAAGATTCTTCCTCCCCTTCTACAGTATTTTGACTGCCCCCTTATATAATTTCCTATTTTACTCCTGATCCAACAGCCTTTATTTTTCATATCACTCTTTGGGGCCTTTAGTCACACTTTACTGAATTATTAGCTGTTTCTTAGCTTGTTCTCTCCAACTGTAAAGTAAGCTTTGGATTGTAAAGGACATGATTTATTTTCCTCTCACATCCATGAACTTCTGTGTTGTAAGAGCTTAATTTTTTTTAAGTGTAGATGTATGTATGGATGGATAAATGAGTCTGAGGAATAGGAACTCTGTACAATAGCTGGTACATTTTTGACACATTAAAAAAAAAAGCATTAAGCAATGCTGACATCAAACCTAAAATGTAATTCAAACACCAACCCGAACCTGTAAAACCTTGTAAAACTCTTTAAAGAGTGTTCAAAGCTCTTCCTAAACATCATTACATCACTTGACCTCACGTTTCATACAGGGGCCCCTGCAAAAGCAGTTGCCACTAGTGAAGAGATGCCTCTGTTTTGCCATCAGTGTTGTTCCCAGCATCCTTAGAGCCAGTATTTGTGTGTAAGTCTACACTGGGGAGCCATCAGGAGAAGAGATGAAGGAGAAAGAGGGCAGGCTGGAAATGCATGGCCTGTGGGAAGGTCAGTTTGCACACTCATCTGCCTCAGGATCCCAGGGTAACCACTGCCACTAAGGTCATGTTATTTATTTGGGGTAGATAGTAAAGGTAACAGAGGGTAAAATTCACAACCTGTCTGAATTTCTAGACTAGTATACAGAGCCAATATATCCGAGTCATCAAGCATCATAGATGACCATTACAGATGAAGAAATGGAAGCCTGGATCCATGATGGATCTGAGTGACATCACAAGGTTAAAATGTGGTTCTTCTAACCCAGGTCCAAGTGTCCTATTGTCCCTCTGCTTCCAGCAGGACAGTGGAAAGGATCTGCTTTGGGTTTCCTTAGATCTACATTCTATGAAAACATGCATGGAGGGGGAAATCTGCCACTTACTTCCATACTACCTTTATAAGCCACACAGGTGGCAAAGCCTTAAAACCAGAGGGTGTCACTTCCTACGCAAGAACAGGTCAGCCCCTCCTCTCATGGCATGACTGAGCCACTTTGCAATGAAGGGTGAAAAATGAGGAGGAGGCTATTGACACATTGAGAGTCCTCTGTTCTCCTTTTCCAAGGTCATGTCCACTGCTCCTCAGTATGTACCCTCCTCTTCATGGCAGGACAAAAACTCAGGCGCCTGACTGCAGCTCTGCTCATGTTCTCCCAAGACTGGCGGCCAGCTCTCCTCTCTGCCAGACCAAGGTAAGTAAGCACTGTCTTTAAAGCTCACCACTACACAAGGGCTTGCCAGGTACATAAATTATTATAATCTTTTCTTTACCATATATAGATGTATATACATCTTGAACATTTATTTACATAAATTTTACCACTCCATGCATTTTAAAGTGTTATGTTGGTTTTAGATAAGTATTTTCATTTTCCAACTAAAGGGAAAACAGACTAAGAATAAAAGCCACGCATCCTTCTTTCAGTTCCTCCCTAGTACATAGTGTGGTGATGAGAAGAGACCAGCGCTTCAAATTACGGAATTCAAAGGATGAACTACTAGCATAGTCTCAAGCAGGCAACAGGACAGAAGCAGAAATGCCATATAAACATTATCAAGAAATCAATTTTAGATTATATGCAGGGTGTTACTTTGCATTTTCCACACTGACAGTGGAAGGGATTTTACATCAATTTTTGTTAAGTCCCCGAATTTGTCCGCTCACACTAAAATGAACAAGTACCTATTGCTAAATTAGTTTTACTTTTAATTTCATTAGAAAATAACTGGAAAAATATACCCTATATGGGAGAAATGTAATGGATCATGCTGATGGAGAGGAAACCAGCAAAATGAGGATTTGCAATCAATTAAGATAATGAAAGGCCACACTAGCGAACTCCATAGTTTTGCAAAAGAGAGGAAAGTGCCTTAACTATCCAGTATAAATATTTATTTTCCGTGTTGTAATGAATTGTACTTTTCCACTGCATGCTCACAAATTCTGAAAGACCAGCTGATTCTAAGGCTAAGAAAGTATGCTATGCTGAAGGAAATAGAGGAAAAGAGAGAGAAAAAAAACAACTGGCAATTCTCAGATACTTCAACCATTCCTTAAAGCCACCTAAATGTTGAGGATACTGTTGGATAATATATTTCCTCTTTGTGAAAGGAAGGAGGCAGGAGATGGTGGGTGTATGTGTGTGCATACTGGGAAGGAGTCTGAGAAAAGGAAGGAACCAAAGGGTGGAAGGGGGAGAGACACGGAGGAAAAACGAGAGAGAGAGAGATCTTCCCACTAGGCCTTGATTAAGAACTTTTTAAAGGCTAGGAAGGGTGGATAGTCTTTGTAACTAGATCCGCTGCAGGAAGGAGGCCAGCACCCAGGACACCGTGTCTTTCAGAAGGGGCCACCCACAGTGCCGTGGCAGTCATATGACTGCTCTGTCACATCCTGAAGCCATTTCCAGCCCATGCACACGTCTGTGCTCCCATTTAGAGAGGATGGGATATATTGGGAACACACATATGGAAACACTTTCAGAGAATCAGTTTCCATGAAATTCATAATGAGCCAAGTGGCTTCAGATGTGGTTGCGTTCCTCCGATTAGCCAGGAAAAAAAAAAGGAAAAAAGGAGGAAAAAAGGGACAAATCCACCCTTTCAGACCTTATTTCAGTTTCGGAGAAATTAAAAACCACTAATGACTATGGCTACCAAAACATGGAGCCACAATTAAGAGAGGAGGAACTCGGAAAAAGAGGGAAAGAGGTTTAAAGGCAATAGTCTTTCCCTCCTAAAAATAACAGCTTCATTATCAGTAATCTTATCTTAAATCAGGGGGAGGCTTTCCGGTGATGGTATCTGCCTAGAGTGGCATAATTAATTTTCTGACATCCTGGCAGAACCCAGTGAACATGCCCACGTGGCAGGGTTGGAGGGATGCGGAGGGATGCAGAGGGAGGCAGGGGCCAGAAGACCAGGTCTTATTTGATAACATATGTGGCCAATTAAGATTATTTTAAAAATTGCAACTAAATGATAAATTGTTCCTAAGTAAATCTTTCAAAAAAAAACCTGAATGCAGAGGGGACAGCCTGGTATTTTCCTGTGGCCTGTGCTAGTGGTAACTCAGACTATATTAAAAGCAGAAATTTATGAACTGGTTGAGATGTTGTATATTAGATACCAAAGCCTAGCTGATAGGAGGGCATGAAATACAAGAAGGGAACAAATGGGGGAGGGTTTATAGGGAGGATATTTAACCGATATTGTTAAGCTTAAATATTTGTATATTAAAACAAAAACAGGCATATTATGGAGTAAAATTCACATGGATTCTAAGATAAAACAAAAGACTTGAAAATGCTCTCCTTGCAGGAGATGGGGTTGTTTTGGGTTATGTCAACAGACTAGAGAGTGCAGGAGCAGTGAAGGAGCCTGGAGTTTCCTCTCCCCTTTGGGGTACTCCAGTGGAAAAGTCTAAGGAGCATTTTTTTCAAGTTTGGTAGCTAGCCTAAATCCATTGTTTAGGAGGTTGCTTGATGATGGGCTGAGAATCAGCAGTGGCTATTGCTTAACAGACTAGTCTTTGCTGTACTCCAACCATAGTAATCCTTTAAGTGATTTAATATTCACAGTATCCCATTGTATGACAAGTTTTACCAAGGGGAAAGAGTGGCTAACCAAACAACTGAGCTGCAGTGGGCCTGAGCTGCAGAGGACATGACCTCAGAAGATCTCAGCTGCAAAGGACCTCTACTCTACTGAAGAACTTCTACTTACATTGCACCATTAAATCATCACTGACCCCATATTATGGATGACAAACTGAAGCTCAAAGGAGTGAACTGATTTCCTCAAGATTACAGATCAGTAAATGGTGGCCCGGGACCTGGCCCCACAGCTGCCCCAATCTCTTCCACCTGCAGGGATTCAGTCTCATTTTCATGCTGATTTTAACGGATCGGCCATGCCCACCTGGATGACAGTGATAACAAGGGTTCTAGTCAATGAACACTGACAACCCTGGAGAATGAGATGGGAATGGGATGTGAAATGGGGAGGCTGATGTGTGCGACTTACTTGCATGCTTAATTCAACCCTGGATTTCTCATATTATCTTTACCACTGAAGTTCTGATTCATCTTAAGCAAATCATATTTTATATTCATCAAGCTTCTCTCATTGGGTAAGACTCCTGTAAGTCAGGACTGGTAAAAGTACATAACACACAGCAGACATCTATCTCCAAAGGTCATTCCTTATCACTGGTGCTAATTGAAGTAATAGAGCCAGCAAAGAAAGAAACTGAAAAGATTAGGGCCAGGCTAGAAAAGACATGAGTTGAGAATCAGAATCCTGAAATTCCCAATTAACTCGGCACACCCAGCTCCAGGCACTAGAAACTTTTCTCTCAAAATAAAATGCCTGTGGAAGTGGGAAAAGGAGGACAGCAAATAATCCCCAGAGACCACATTCCAGCATCCCCTAAATGCCCACACTGTGCCTCGGATCTAACTTCAGTTCTCTGAGTCTCAAAGCAGGAATAAAACTGCTCTTCTAAATCTAAACCCTCACCAATCCAGTCTCAGACTGTCCCTCTAAGTCTAGTGCTGACCCAGAGAGGCACAGGGAAAGGAGGAGCCAGCTCCACGTAGCAGCTGCCTGTGAAGCAGCATCACCTGAAACCTGACAAGCCGGAGCACAGCTTTTCCAAACATAATTCCTCTCAAGAGGCACAGCACCCTGGTGTGGTACATTAGCCTTCAGGACGTCCTGGACCTTAAAGCATGTGACTCAAACCACCAAGGCCCCAAGACCCAGAACTTGAACCAGGTCACCAAGTGCTGGTCAGCCTCTAAGTCAGCTCCAAGAGGTACCACTCCCCCAGGCCTAACAGGATCCAGATTCATCTAGGACCAAAGCCACAGGCTTTAGCCTGCAACTGTGTCCTCCCAGGACCTAGTCTTCTCTTTGCCGTCTCTCCCTCTATGGTCACATGCATACACTTACCTGTGCCCCAATGTAGACCTGGGCTGATCCTGCCCTGAGATTGGTTCCTGTCCCGGGAGGAAAACATAAGAGACTTCCTGGTTGTGACAGAAGGTTGCCTTAAAATCAAGATCCACTTTTCTTTTTGTGTTGTGACTTCTGTCCAGTTGGCTCGTCTGGGCTCCTGAATCCTTGTCTTGCCAACTTTCTGGCTCCTCAGGATTTCCTTGCTCATGACTGCCTACCTGGTCTATGGCTTCATGTCACACTTTTTACTCAGATATGTGCACATTTCTAGATCTCTGTGTTAGGCACACAGCAAACATTTGCTGGAATAACAATCTTGTCCCAACTTACCTTTCCAGTCTTGTCTCCCACTCTACCTCTTCAGGAACTCTACAATCCAGTCAAATTGGACCCTTTTCCATTTTCTATACTACCCTCTGTTTTCCCACCTTTATGCTTTGGTTTACATTATTATATACTCAGCGCTTAGTTCCTCCACCTCCACCCTACCACAGTCCCTTGAAACTCGAAGCAGCTTTTAGTATCTACCTCACAACTCCCCTCAGCTCTGAAGGTTTCTCCCATGTCCTCACTTGAGCCCATAGCGACCTCTCTGTCCCTGCACTTCTTCAGTTCTTCAGTTCTCTCTCTCTTACAGGCACACACATGCAAAGGGATGACAGTCACCTATCACTTCTACTAGCCTTTAGGTCCCTTGAGGACAGGACTCCAGCCTACTTATCTTTAAATGCATTGTAGCTCCTCTCAGAGTGACATACAAAAAGTATTTAATGTGTGTGAGGAAAAAGGAGTGGTTATACCAGGTTCGACCTAAATTCTTGTCTCTAACTGAAATTTCTGTGTGCCTCCTGATTCCTGCATGTCCATCTTCAGCCATCTGCTTTCCTGACCTAGTATACCTGCATTTACCTAGCGCTAAGGGGCTCAAGTTAGTTCCAGATCCACAGCTCTGCTCTAACCACAAGTTTTGGGGTACACCTCTTATTCTAACCTGTACCATGGTATGCTCCCTTATTCTAAAAACAATAACTCTTGCTGGTTAGTCTCAAGCAAACTATCCTGTACACATCAATGCTGACTCTCAAAAATAATAATTAAATTAAAATATGACATCTCAAATTTACACACTGCTTTTAAGTTGTCACTGTTCTTACATACATCTGGTTCTACCCTCACAAAAAGCCTGAGGGAGGCATGACAGACACCAATTGATAATGAAGCTTAGTCAAAGAAAGAATATACCATCTCAAGGACACAGCTCAGTGGCAGAGTTAAAATGAAATTGCTGGGTTTCCTGAGTTGCGTCCCTTTTCCCCACTAGGCTTGTCTCATGAGTATCTACTACTTTTCAGCCTAGTAGAAGCTCTGACAGGGGAAAGGATTCTTTAACAATAGGGAACATTTCAAATGAATTTCTTTTAAAATGATGATTGGCATGCCTTCTTAATTGGGAAGTTTACATCCAGTAATATAAGAAATCAAACTATCATCCCTTTATTTAACTGAAAAACTGACTCACTTTGAAAGGAATTTCTTCTTCTTTGTTGCTAGGATTTAGCCGAAAACCACCTACAAGAGCCGTACTATCCTGAGACAATGCTCCTTATGTATTATGTAACTCCCGAATCCATATGTAGTGTTGTAGTAACTAACTCATTCCTCTGAGAGTCTCAGACTTTTTCCACTCAAGCCCTACACACGGAATTAACTCAAAACTTCTGCAAGAAAAACGTCCCTTTTAGAGTTTGATTTGGCATCAATTTCAAAGAGCTGTTTGTATATTTTAGAGTATGTAGAATTTTCCTTTGATTGAAACCTCTCTTTTAACAATGGACACGAGATGATTTCTCTTCTGAGTGATTTAAACAAAAACAAACACATCTTAGTTACATAGAGGCTTGTTCTCAAAGTGGTTTTTTTTGAGAGAAATCAAACCCTACAGATTGTTAAACATTTGGCAAAAGCCTTCAAACGGCCAAAGCCAAATAGTGAAATTTCCCTTGTTGTAGGAGATAAACAAATACTAGAGCAAATTGAAAAAAAAAATAGGACCTCCTTTCACTTTCTACTCTGCTTGCTAACATGCCCCACTCAATACCCACACACACTCCTGCAGAGCGAGGGGTTTCATCCTCAAGGCTAATTCCTGGTGCTGCAGTAATAAATCCACCACAAATGGGCATTTTCAACATCTGTTTGTGGCTGCTCCCAGACTCCTAGTTCTTTGGGACATGAAGCCCTCTGTCTCCCAAGTGTAAACAGGCACACGTAATTATGTATTGAGGTGTCTGAGAGGAGCTACTTGTTTTGATGACCAAAAAGAAAAACAACAAGGAGGGCCTGGCCCGCTCAGTGTGCTGTGGGACAAGTGTGCGGTAGCCCAGGCGGAGCTCACCCGGTGCAGGCTCTCTGCCTGCCGCAGACAAAACCCGGGTCCTGTTCTTCCTGGCCTGAGAGTGCCGCCCACTGAGTCCACTCCAGATGTGGACCGAAACAGCTGATGACTGGTCAAGAGAGATGACGCCATCACAGACCCAGGGCAAAATCTATTCAGTCTTCTTCATAAGGATTTAATTTTAGGGTAAAAGAGGAAAGGAGAAAAAAAGGAGGAAATGATTCAGAGGTAGGTTTTTTTCTTCTTTAGCTCCCAATGGCCATGTATAGCCACAACAACAACAACGAGATGTCAGTGGACTGTCAGAAATGCAGCAGGAGGAAACAATTCTAGAGCATTGGGCTAGTGGTCAGGGACATGGGTCAGGGTCACAGCCCTAAGGTGCAGGTTGATCGCTTTCCTGGCCCATGAAGTCTTAGTAAAATAACAGAATTTGGCTAAATCATCTCCATGGGTTTCCAGTCCTAAAATTCTGATTTTGCTACACATTAGACCATCATGAGAATTCCAAAATTACCTTTACAAAGTCTACTAGGAATATTGTTCCTCTAAAGAAAGATACCCATTAATTAAAAAACAGTAAAGTGATTTTTAAAAATGAGGTATATCCACTATACAAAAAATATCCAGATTTTCTCTGTAGATACAAAATGCCAATTAGAAAATTTAGAATATTTTTCCACAAAAAAAGATTGTTAACAAGTTTGCCACAGAGGCCAAAAGAAAACGGGAACATTATTAGCTTTTCAAGAAAGTTTTTCATCATTTCATTGAACAGTAAAGGGGGTTAAAATTAGCTGTAGACTCATATATCCAATGAGAGACAGGATGTGAGCTATTTCTCTCTTTCATTCTAGATTCTTCAAGCAAATTATTTTGATCTGAACTATTTGGATAAATAGTATTTTATGTCATCCTTTCCAACTCTGGCAGGATAGGATATATTGTTATGCATTACTTAAGTAGCTTAAGTTTCCCACACATAAAAAATATATACTTTGAGGTTTTAAGATTTCATTAATACATACATTTTTAATCTCTAGAATAAAGTTCAGATTTATAAAATCAGGGAGTGGATTATTTCCACTGTTATTTCTGACAGGAATTTGGTGAGCTTTACTTTATTTTGGGTACTCCGACCTGGATGAACACTGGATACTTAGTAAGGATTCTTGGTGCTCTGTCCCCCTGGTGTAGCCTGGGAAGATCAATGTGATAAAAGTCCCTCTTAGGATGACATGCAACAGGCTTCTGTAGCAAAATCTGGTCCTGGTATGGAGATTCCTATGACAGAGCCAAGTGGGGAAAGCACATTTGGAGCTGAAGGCTTCGTGCTGAGTCTTTACTCTCCAGTCTTTCACTATGTGCTACTAAGTCTCTGAATGTCTCTGGGCCCTAATTTCCTACTGGCAAAATAGGAACCACAGTAACAGCTATACTCCAATGAGCTGTTGTGGTGATCACATGAGATAATGTCTGTGTTTTCTATACATTTAAAATGCTATCTAATATTATTACCATTATTAATACCAAGTTTTGCTATGCACTTATTGTTGCTATCACCTTTGGACTTAATTTGTCTTAGGTTCAAACATAATGTTTTTTGTCTGCCATCAGAAGAGCCATGGTACAGATGACCTGAGTGTCCTTGAACTCTTCAATTTCTTCGCTCTGGATTTCCTGAATCAGAGCAGAAGAAGAGTTCAAGCTTCCTCCTGACGTTGCCTCCTCCTTCCTGGTGATGTCTTTGGTTTTTCTTCAGGTGTTTCACAGCACCTCTCTTGGCCGGCCAACCTTCAGACCAGCATCCTCTGAGACAGCAGCCTGACCTGCTGCTGGAGTCCACCTGCCATCTCATTGTACTGGGCTGTGGGCCTCTTCATGTCCAGTATGAGGCTATGGGAGTCCATAAGCCTAACTCACAGATTGCATTTATACACATTTCTTTATTCTATCCATGTTTCCCTCAATGCTGACCTGTTCATTTGTTATGTGTATGAGAGCTTACCTGCCACATTTTTAGGTAATGGAAGAGTTTTACGTCAGTATAAATGGCTCCAATTGGCCATTTACATAACCTGAAGTGGTACTACTTATTTGATTTTTATAAACTTATAAAGATCTTTTTTCAAACTTTTAACTAGAAGTTCTATTATTTTCAGTTTGAAATTTTATGCTTTTATTAGAATGTTGGCAGAAAGGCGGTTTAGCAAAACAGTTTTCTTTTGGGGGCACTAGGCAACATGGCAAAACAGGGCAGGGTGATACAGACTAGCCATCTGCAGGAACCCAGGGCATGAGCTGTGGCTTTGCAGGTCTGAGCTGACACCTCAAACGCCAGCATGGGAAGTCCACACATAGGCCAAAACATAACCACATCTCTAATTTTCTAGCTCTGAGGTTCCTAAATACAGGCCCAGTTATCTATCGCTTTACCCACTTTTATGGTGATTTTCAGTATTATCCCTGCAATGTTGTAGTGAAAAAGAAAAGTACAAAAGCCTTAAGACTGGAGGGGACCATGAGTATGATCAAGACCACCCCCCCATATGAGGAAGGAAATTAATTATGCACATCTGTGCTGTCAGGATTCAGACCTCCTGGCTCCTGTGGAGAAAA
The DNA here is from genome assembly GCA_032199065.1 of Smutsia gigantea. Taxonomy (NCBI): domain Eukaryota; kingdom Metazoa; phylum Chordata; class Mammalia; order Pholidota; family Manidae; genus Smutsia; species Smutsia gigantea. Next base: position 16,615 of record JAVSCE010002910.1, read on the forward strand.
TATCCTTCTTTCTAGTAGAGCACACTGTCTTTAATTTTTATTACTTTTAAAAGTGACTACTTTTTTAAGTAGCTTGTTTTCTATTGTTTCTCAGTCTACTTTTGCATCCTTCTTACATTTACTATTTTGGCTTCTATTCTCCTTCACTATTCTATTCTAAATGACAAAGCCCAAGAGAAACATCTAAAAAGTAGGTTTGACAGCCAAAGAAACAGCCAGCGTATTATCCAGAATTCCAATCATAAGGTTTTCAGAGCCCTTGGAATTCTTCTAGATTTCTCATCCTGTGAGATGCTGATACCCTTTAAATTGTCTCTTAGTTTGAGTCCTTTGATCTTCCAAAACTTGAAATAAATCCATCAAATAAATTTTAAGTAAATTAGGTCACTGAAAAAATGCACTCCTTGGAGCCTGACTTTACTGCTCTCTTTCCTTTCTTTAAAACATAACTAACAAACAAATGGTAACAGTTTTCAGTATGTGCACCTGTGGCACCTTGGGATTCCACGAAAAAGAGGAAGCTTATGTCCGTGGAGAGCAGAACTTTTTCAGATAGGAAATGTAAGAAGAGCTCTTATCTTCCTAAGATCTTGAAGCTAATTTCCAGAGCCATGAATTGAAGGTTTGGGGCAGGAGGGAAGAATTTCTTTTTATGACAGGGTTACAGGATCTGAGGAGGGAGTGATAGCTGACTGCCCAACAGCTACACTAATGGTCTCAGTTATTTAAAACTTCCTCTTAACCTTAGTTTGTGCTTATGACAGTCTGCTAAGAACCAGTTCCTCATCCCTTATCAACTCAGGTTCTTTTTTATTTAAGATATGCCCCAATTTCTAATAATATGGATAACCATTGAACAACTGTGTTGTATCCTTGAAACCAATATAAGATTGTATATCAATGATACTTTAATAAAAACAACCACAAAAATGATATGCCCCGATTTCTCAATTTTCTGGGGAGAAGCTGTCCTGGGTGTTGACTGCATTCATAGGAAGGACAAGTGCTGGCGCTTCACCCAGCTTTACTCTTCCCTAATCCAAAATACTCGCTCACAAGCCTGACCTAACTGATCGTCAGCCCCTTGCCCAGGGGTCTCCTCACTTCAGGATCGGTGCCATGCGTTTGCCAGCGTGATCATCTCATGAGCACGCACATCGCCAGCTTGGTAACACCAAGTGGTGACTCCTTTCATTCCATCTTAAGTGCAGTGAAAGGAACTGGTGTGTATAAAGGCTATGAAAGATGTAAGAACACGTTACCTACATTTTAAGAGGATGAATAAAACATATAATGCTGGCGAGTCCTCCAAATTAATTTCATCCCTGCACTTCGTTGCACTGAAATCTGGGTTTGCACAGTGCAAAGGAAGGGGAGCTACTGGAAATAATCTGATTACTGTGTCAGTGAAAACAACCAAACCAAACATCTCGGCTCCCAGAATGGGTTTCTGTCCTGAACGTTCCAGGTGGGTGGCTCTGCCTTCACTTAATAAATCAAGCAATTCCTGAATTACTACTTCACGTGGGGTGTATGAACAATGGCTGAACAATGACAAAACATAAACTAAAAATTTTTTAAATGCAGTATTATTCCTAATAAAGTAAACCAACCATTGGAGGAAAGCATTACTAAAACATTTTGATAATACAGGCAAAATACCCTCTTCAAACCAAAGTGTCCCCATTCCCACCACTTCCAGGCAAACACAAGCCACCACCTCTCACCAGGGTGACCACAGCCTCTCAGCCACACTCCCGCCTCCTTCCTCATCCTCTGACACGGTTCTCCCCCAAACAGCCAGAGTGACCTTTTGAAAACAGAAATCCATATATATCATGACCCTGCTTAAAATCGGTCAGTGGCTTATCACTGCACATGCCAACAAACGCAAACTTCTACTCCCAATCCAGAGAGGCCCTGCATGACCCAGTGAGCTTTCCACTTCATCTTATCTTCCACACACTCCAGCCCCCGGGCATTCTTTTTCCCACCTAAGGGCCCTTACACCAGCTCTCCCCACTGCCTGGAATGATTTTCACAGGACTAATTCCTTCATGTTATTTAGATCTCAGCTTAAACGTTTCTTCCTCACCACATCATGCTATTTTACTTCTTTCCCTGTACATATCCTTTGATATTTTAATTTCAACTGCTTACCCTTCCCCAGTAACAGCTAACATGATTGAATGCCAGGCACTATTCTAAGGGCTTTACGTATATTAACTATCCTTTAGTCCTCATAACAACCTTCTGGGGTTGGTGGTATTATTATTATGAGGCCATTTTACAGATGAAGAAATTGTAGCACAGACAAGCTATGCAATATCCCCAAGATCACAGAGCTAGTGGATAAAGAAGCCTGGATTTAAATCCGGGGAGTACAGTTTCAATGACTGTTTAATCACTGTGTCATAAACTAGTAACAAAAGCTTCCTGAGCTTTTCTGTCTTATTCATCACTATATCTGTGGTGGCTGGGTCAGTTTCAATAAATGAGTAAATTTAACATTGGTAATAATTTGTATTAATAAAGATTTCTATATCATGTAGTCATAAAATACTATGGTAGCAGTGTTTCACTAAAGGAACTCTGTTATAATTCTAATCATATTATCTCTAAATATATCTAATTTCTTTAATACAGAAAGTCTGGTCCTCTGATCCCATTTTTTTATTAACAGAATTCACCTATTCTTCTGTTTTTATAACCTTTACCTTATAAGAATCTCATTTCTCCAATGAGATAAATTACACTTCATTATAATCATCCCCAGGTAAAGGGGGTTTAACACAGGTAAGTTCCATAAAACCATGCAAGAGTATATAAAAGTCAATAAAATAAAGTTCCTTAATTTTAAATTAAAGCTGAGGTTTCATAATCTGTATGCAGACTCTGACATGCACATTAGAAAGTTTTGCCTTGAACAGAAGTTTAACTGTGGTCAAATATCAAGGTTTGACTGTATAGTTCCTTGGCTTAATTAACCTGATCTTAGGCTATTTCTCATCAGAACCAACTGAAGGACAGACAAAGCTTTTCTTGACATCTGTAGTAGTTATTTCTATTAATTTAATTCATAAATCAAATATTGTGCTAGTCTTTATTCTTATTATGAGTGGCAGTTTTAGTTTTCTGATGTGCTAATTACTAAATCTTTCTGTGAGGAAACCTACCCTCCTTCACACCTCATTTTAGAATCACAGGCATTCAAAGCTTTATGATGTATCGTGGAGAATATCTAGACCAACTAATTCATTTCATGAGGAAACTAAGACCCATAGAGGTTAAGTGACCTGCTCACGGACTCATAGGCACACCCAAAATTAGATGACAGATTCCTTAATTACCAACCAAGTGCTGTTTCTAGCTCACTGCCAGTGGAGCTATGAGTATCTGCAGCACTGTGCCATATGCTTGGACCTTAGAAGACACATTTTTCTGATAAGCCAAGTCAATTCAACACAATTTTATTGAGCAACTGTGATTTTGTCAGTGTTGGGTTCAATACTCCTTTGGGATGTCCCAACTAAAATGCTTCAGTCATTTGCTGGATAAAATTGGTTATTTGAGGTTTTACTAACCTTTCAAAGGGATATTAATCCAACTATATCAATAATCTCTTTGAACATCAATGATCTAAATGCACCAATTAAGACAGAGATTGTTACAATGGGAAAAAAAGACTTAACTATTTATTATATGGGAGAAACTCATTTTAAATATAAAGACACACACAGGTTATGTGGAACAACAAATCTCATTCATTGCTAGTGGAAATGCAAAATGGTACAGCCATTTAGAGAGACAGTTTAGCAGTGTCTTACAAAATTACATGTACTCTTACCACTTACCATACAATCTACCAATTGTGCTCCTTGGCATTTACCCAAGGGGGCTGAAAACTTATGTCCACAAAACCTACACACATGTGCTTACAGATCATAAGGTACTCATGCTACCCATGGAGTGGCATAGTGTTATTGAAAGTGGACTTGATTGAATAGCTGAGTGTATATGTACATTGCAAACCCTAGGGTAACCAGTAAAAAAAGGAAGTATAGCTGATATGTTAAGAAAAAAGAGAAAATGGAGTCATAGAAAATGCTCAGTTAAAACCACAAAAGGCAGAAAAAGAGTAGAAGACAAAAAGAGGATAAAAAACAAGGGCAATAAATAGAAAACCAGTAACATATATGGTAGTATTAATCTAACATATCAGTAATCACTTTGAATGTCAAGGGTCTAAATGCATCAAGGTTGTCAGAGTGGATCAAAAATCAAGATCCAACTAATGCTTCAAAGGTAAAGTATCTGTGACATCTACCAACATCTAAGGTCAGAAAAGAAGTTTAACTTTCTCTGTTAACTGCTCAGGGGTCAAACTCTTTCCTTTGTGGAATCTTTGGGGTCAATTTTCCACTAACCCTGTAAGCAACACTGAGAATGTAGTGTTTTCTGTTTTCCTAAGGTGTAGTTTGGGGGGTTACAAGTTTGAGTTTTTTTAATGATGAGTGCCGCAACACTATGATCAGACTTTTTTCCTCTTTTCCAAACCTGTTTTATTCCCTTTGTAGTTTTTATTTATAAAGGGTTCTTCTTAATTATACATGGATTTATCATGACCACATCAATGGGTTTGTTATTGATTTATCATGAGTCATTGCTCTCCTTGGCACAGAGTGGAGTGTTATAACCACCATTAACATTTGTTATTATTATTCCATTAAGTATAGCATTATTTCTAATTACAACAGGGAACTGGAACAGCGACCATTTGAGTTACAAAGAGGGCAGTGAACTCTGGATACAGAAACACTGGTCTTAATGTCCCAGTCTACCATGCTTGGCTGCATTTCTAAGATGGTTCCTTAAGGCCAAAGTCTCTCTGGAAAAGATATGACACCTTCCTACTTAAGAAATACTTTGAAATATTCAGGGACACTGTTGCCTGAGCAGCAATTTATTTTAATTTAACATGACTTTGAGGTATTTGAATTTCCTAAGACATAAAAAAAAATAATTTAGACAATAGTATTGACAAATGGGGTCCTAGTTTGCCTCAGACCAAGTCACTTAAATTCTAATCTAATTTAATAAAATATACCTTTGTATTCATTTCAAGAAAACAAAAAAGGAGTCTAAAAATGGCTTTGAACTGTTCCAAATAAAATGTCCAAATGACTTTGAACAATTCAAATTGAAGTGCTGTCATCAGCATTTCATTGTGTAGATTTTAATTATAGGAAAGCTTTTTACTGTTTGGTTGCCTCTTTCCAGTGTATCTAAATTTCCCCTTTAACTATTTCTATATATTAACAAACCTAAAAACTAACTTAAAATAATCATGAAGTTTCTCTTTCCCTTTCTACCAGCAGTGACCAATTAATATTTCCTGAGAAATCAATGGTCAATGAAGTAACAATATAGTACTAAGACATGAGGGTTTCAATGGTTCTATTTTTCCTTTAAAAAAAAAAGTAAGTAGCACCCTGGCTGCTATTTATTAATATCCCAGTAGTGGACCTGTCAAGAATATTTACATGTATATTCATTCTAAATGTCGTGAATAGGTGAAGATATGCATACGTGCATGTACCTGGTATAGCCTAGAGCAAACAGTGTTGCTTCACTTTAAAAGAGATAGTGGGAAATACTGTAACATAATCACATGCTAGGACCATATTTATGAATATGGAATATGAAATTATGTAAAAAGCCATTATCTCCTAGACAGCCCCACTCTTAGATCTATCTGCCAATAGCCTTGGGAGACCTTTCTGCTGCATGCAAGTACTTCCCAGGAGCATCTACATGCAGAATTTGAGGCTAGGAGTTCAGGAGAGAGAGAGCAGAGGATTAGCACGCCCCCTCTGTGGCCTAAGGGGAGCTTTCAATCTAGCTGAAGTTATAAAGAGATAGCTAGCAAAGGATCAGAAGGCCAGGCCCTTGACCTAGAAGATCTTTCAGTCTAGCAGGGAAAAGACAAGATCTTATATATTCTTGTCTTATCTTAAGAAATTTTATGAAACCACACATGTCAACAAGTGAACTGTTGTTTTTCAGTTGAAAATGCAATTACTGAAGCAATTCAAAGTAAATGCATAATTTAAGCAGATGGAATTTTTTTTTTAATTTCCTAAAGGGGAAGGCTTTAAGAAGGCAGAAGGGAAAAAAAGATTCCTTTCACTAAAATCCTGAGCACAGTTTTGCATCTTCTGGCATTGACATGGGCTGGTATCATAATGTAACTCAAATTGCATACTGTGTCATCTCCTAAAGGAGAGGCTGAAAGCCTTCTAAAGGCAGAGACAATATCTTCTATTTTATTTTATTTTTCACTGCCTGCCTAAGCACATTGTAATTATGTACCAAGTATTTGTTGAACCAACTTGAAATGACTGAAATGAATTAAAGAAAGACATCCCAGGTAGGAAGGAATGCAAGAGGCTACTAACATATTGGGTGACATTATAAAAATCCAAAATATTCTTGACAGGCAGAAACTATTAACTGAATAACGTAAGATAAAACCTAACAGGAATAAATGAAAGTTACACACTTAAATCTAAAAAAACAACTGGAAAAGTAAAAATTGGGAGAAATGCAGCTTGACAGAAAGTAGCAAATAGGAGAAAACAGTGTAGCATGGTTAACTAAGAACTAAGGCCACTTTAGGCCTATACTAACTAAGGCCAAAAATAAAAAAGTTTGGTTCTGGGTCCAGACATTAGAGGAACACTGATGAAACCCTATAATACTGCAAGGGTTTACAAAGGGGGGAGGATGGGAGAGTAGGGCAAAATTCAGCCTGAAAAAGATAAGACTTAGTGAGAAATGATAGTTGTCACAACTAGATCTTTTGCTTTGTTTTAGAGGAACAGTTTTGCCTCAGTTTATAGTTTAGTTAATATAATTTCTATCATTTTCGCAGAAGAGACTTCAACACCTCATTACATGACGGCTATAATTAATAGCCGTCAGACTAAATTAGAAGTCAAAAATTCTATCTGATCATTTGGTTTCAAGCTGTACCTAAAGTATGTGCTGGCATTACTACCAACTGTTAGCAGCAAGTACTGGAAACAGATGCAGTCTTGATATGTGCTCTAAATACGAAACACATTGCAGAAGACCTAGAGATAAAAATATATACTGCTTAGGCACACTCTTATTGTGCTATTTCCTGTCCTTATCAGCAATAAGTTTCTCTTGTTTTGCCTTTTCTTTGTCATTCCAGGTGAACAAAATCTTCTTTCTTCTTTCCTTTTTTTCTTCTGCATGCATATTTTCTTTTTTTTTTTTCTATCTTCTTTCCCACTAATATTTGTTTCCTTAAACATTTACTGAGTACCTACTGTATGCCAAAAACTGTGCTAGGTTATAAAGATTCAAGAATATGTAAGACATAGTCACTGTCCTTGAGAAGCTTACCTCCTAGAAAGGGGAGAGGCATGGAACCAAATTATTATGCTAAAGGAAGATATCTACACATTACAGAGGTGTGTCCAAAGTACAAAGACACAAAATGAGTGAGCATAAACACAAGTGATTCACTTTGAGGAGAGTGGTGGTTTGGGGTAAGGGATGCCTGAGAAGGATCAACAGGGCCCTGCCCAGCCAATGCAGAAAAGTGGGCTGGCAAGTAAATGTGAAATAGCATCACATACTTAAGGAATGCCAGGCATTATTTAGAAAAAAGGAGCATCCTCTACCTGGGACAGCTGAATATTTCGGGAAGCAGCTAGGTAGCCACATAAATGGATTGTTATTTTCAGCTGGGTTCATTTTGTACTTGATGACCATTTTGACATGAATGACCACTTAAAGGTAAATGTTTAGTAATGTTTATGGACAAAACTAAAGAAAATTTTTAATTAAAAGGACTGAGGACATGGAAAACCACAGTCTGGTGCATTTGGTAACAACTGTTATGGCAGTGGAAGTGTTTCTCCCAGAAGGAATGCATGAAATGCTTTCAAAAGAGAAATATTACTGGAAAGTCAGTGACAAAACGGAAGGGGTGGTAGTATGCCTAGGTGCAGGAAGAACAGTCTTAATGTTTTTAAAAATACAGTAACATTCTTACAATGGAATATTATTCAGTGGTAAAAAGAAATGAGCTATCAAGCCATGAAAAGATATAGAACCTTAAATGCACATGGCTAAGTGAAAGAATCCAGTCTGAAAAGACTACGTACTGTAGGATTCCAATTATATGACATTCTGGAAAAGGCAAATATACAGAGATGGGACAAAGATCAGTGATTGCCAGGGCTTGAGGGGCAGGTGGGATGGGATAAATAGGTGGAGTGCAAGGGATTTTTAGGGCAACAAAATTACTTGTATGGCTCTGTAATGGTGGACACATGGCATTATGCATTTGGCAAAACCCACAGAAGCGCGCCCAACACTGACAGTCAGCTCTAATATAAACTAAGGACTTTACTTAATAATAATGTATCAATACTGGTTCATCAACTATAACAAATGTACCACACAAATGCAAGATGTTAGTAATAAGAGAAAGTGGGGGTGAAGTGGAGAGGGTAGATATAGGAACTTTATGTTCAATTTTCTGTAAATCTAAAACTGCTCTAAAACATAAACTATTAATTTAAAAATAAATATATATAACTGCGTATTTCCACTCTTTTGAAACTAATGACACACGTAGTTTTTCCACTAGCATTTAGCAGGTAAGACAAGCTTTCTTTAACTAAAAATCCTGAGAACAACAAATCAAAGGCGACATCACCTTACTCCCTGCAGAACCTGAGACATGTGTATAGACAGTTCTGAGTAACTTGCTCACATGGGTCCCCTGAGGCACAATTACCTGACACGTCTGAGAATAGTGCAAAGAATCTTTATGACAAAGAAACTATAATTCAGGTTTCTTCAGTTAAAATGCCTCCGCCCTCTTCTTAGATCTCAGTGAACCACAGAAGCCACTGTGTCATTAGAAAATTAACTTTAATACTTGCGGTGAAGTGAGGTTCAAGCTCCCAAGTTTTCTTCTATGAAAAGAAAGGGATTGCAGCAAATATTTCAATAAAATGTATAAACATGTCTTTGCCCTTTGCCATCCCTGCATAAACATAATTCCTTCCATTGCTAAATCTTTTCTCCATGTGTGAGTGGGTTGTATATGTATCAAAAATAAATTCTCACAAAACAACTGATCAGAACCATGTATAAAATCACTGTCAAACCATTCTGAGTTTTGGTACCTCAGTCTAGCTACAAATAACAGTAACTAGTCGTACAACCAAGTTTAATCCGCTTTGTAAATTGGGCCAGCTCTTCTCAACAAATCTAGTAGGAATGGAAACCACTGCTTGGAACCATTACTCAAAAGCTAGAGAAAACTAAGATCCAGGTATGCCCTGAACCTGGGCTCACGGCAGTAAGATAAAAACACCATCTGCTCATGTCAGAAGATAGCCTACTTTTAGAAAAAGCAAGATGAAATTTCAACATATGGAGTGCAAAATAACCCAACCAATCACAGCCAATATAATAGAGGAGACTATTAAATGTTCAATTGGTAACACAGGATTTGCCTTTGTTTAGGGTCCATTAAATTTAATAACTTCCCCCTCTGTGGCTTTAAACAGAGAACGTCTTCAAAATAAGAGTGGCTCCTATTAAATTTAATTACTTGCCCGTGGTTGCTGTGGCAGAGGTGTGTCTACCAAACAGGTGGCTTTTAATAAAAGAATGGTTTGGAGGTAAACTAGATGTTCTAGTGTTTTATTAGAGTTGCTTTAACTTTCTGGTTTATTAGTATTAATTGCTGGAGTTTTCCTTTTAACCCCTCTTAAGGCGTCAATCCCTCCTGTGAGTTGAGAGCGGCCTGCTAAAATAAATGTCCATAGACTGGGCACACTGCTGAAGCTGAGGGTTTCAAAACCTGACTCAGGGGACATTATAGAAACTCGGTTATGAGGGACATTAAAAATGAACTGCACACAACACTGCCAGATTTTATATGAAACAATCCTCCCGATAGATCTGTAGTGATCAAATGGGTTTTTCCACCTGGCAATTTCTAGGTTTTGTGTTAATAATAAAATAATGTTTAGTAACTTTATTTGACTAATGCCTATTCTGCAGGACTTTAGAAATATAATTTAATGACTAAAAGACATTAAAACGGAGACATCTTTAATAGTTCTGTGCAGTTAAGTGGAATTTTTTGATATTTAAATATTTTGAAAGAAGAAATTCAAGACTATTTCCTTAAATGGAAAAAAATAACCTTCAAAAGATTATAGTTCTTAACTGTGTCTCATGTACAAAAAAATCCTACTAATGTAGAGCAAAATCACCCACTATAAACTGTATTGGCCTCTCCCAGAGTATGTGAGGCAGACAACATATATGGCCCTTCCCCTGCATCTCTAATTCATGTATCCTAAGTCTCTAAGAGACCTACAGACAGCATCAGAGGCCCACGGGCACAGTGACAAGACCACAGAAAAATGCCTGTGTAAATCCCTTCCACCTCATATATGCCTGAAAGTGGTAGAGACTTAGGTTCATCTAAGCTGCCTCACTTAGATGGATGGGATAGAGAGGAGTTATTTACCGTGAGTTATTTGCAGGGTCCCCTTTAGAAGGCTAAGAATAGCTCATAGTCTGACCCTTGAGTCAAAGAATCAGACTCAATAAACAGGCTGTGCTTCTTTTCATAGTAGGATAATTACATAAAATCTATTTTGCAAGTCTGTAATTACTTATTTACATAGTATTTTGTAATAATTCCAGAAAAGTAATTATACTCTTTGTGTTGAGCCTCACAAGGGCTTTGAACATCCAAATGCTGTGGGTGATGATGACCTTACTACCATGATGGAGACATGCAGTGGTTCAGGTTGTTGAAGTCCTTGCCTTGCCACACCTGGCTCTTTAACAGAATCAGTCAGAAATAATTCTGGCTATCTCTGTAGGGAAAATACTATTTTAGGATCATCTAAGATGAAATTAGATAATATATAAAATCACTTGGGGTGGAGTGTTACTTAAATACAGATGATTATGTGATAAGGCCACAGTTATCACAGTAAGAATGGTGGGGGAGGGGAACAAACCCCTACAAGCCTTCTTCGGCACTATACCATCTTTAGACTGGTTTCTGACAAGTAGTACTTGATTTTTATAACTCAGCTGAATATGAACTAAACTCATTACAGTAAGATAGACCCTAGTAGTCATTACATGATTGTAATTTTCTGTTCAGTCATAAACCTGTAACTGTTGCTACTGTTCTTACTATAATACATAAGACTACTCAAAGTTAAGGAAATACTCCCTGAATCTTTGTTTTGCACCTATGAACTTCAAGACACCTGGTTTTGTATCTTCGTTTGCAGTAAAGTAGAGGTTGCAGGTAACATACCTTTATCATCTTATTTTATTTGCACCTTGCTTCCATGAAGGATTTGAGGAAGACTACAGGAACTAGACAATGTAATATCATTGTCATTATTATAGTTCCTTAAGTCCTAGCATTTGTAGCCATGTTCGATCAAATTACTCAGAAAAAGGATACCAAAAAAGGAAGCTATAAAACTGGATTCACTGAAGGCCTTCAAATAGATTATATCATGACCTTTCTTTGGAATGGTTTTTTAGAATGAAAGGCTATTTCTTTAGGAATTGTTCTTTTTATAAGATCTTTCTGGTTGCTTTTATTCCTATGATCCCCTCAAAATTATCATGAAAATTGAGATTTTCTATTTTCTGACATTATGATTGAGTAGCTATTTTCTCTTAATGCTGTATTGACTTTTTGTAAATGGCTCCCAATTGCTTTCAACTCTATAAATATTCATTATATATCTATAAATAATAACAATAATGGCAAACATTTATTGAGTACTTCTATGTGCTAGGTACTGTGTTAAGTACTTTATAAATGCCATGAGTATTAACTCATTTAAATATTTAAATATTCCAAGGGGTCTTTATATCAAATAAGCTGTGCTGTGATCTATTTTATAAAGCAAATAATCCCCTTTAAAAGTTTAGATTTTTATCTATTTAACTCATTTAAGCCCAGGGCTTGACTACAAATTATACACAGATATACAATTTTTACAAAATAATCCTAACTTCATAATATCAGCTCCAATCTATTTAGCACATATTGTGTGTCAGGCCTGTCTTAAGCACTTACATAAAACATCTCATTTAATCCTCACAGTGACCCTAAGAGATAAAATTATATCCTTATTTCACAAATAATAAAACTAAGTCTCAGAGAAGTAAGAAACTTGCCTGATATGCGTCTGAGCTGGGATTCAACCCTGGGCCTGAAACTCAATCCCACTGTGTAAATTAATATTTTTATTCTTTCTCACCCACAATCACATGAGAATATTTTGTGTATCCCTTCATATAGGGAGATAAGAACCTAATTTCTCTACACAAAAACATGTATTATTCTGGAAAGCATCTCAAGAAGTGACCATTGGATACTTGGACCATCATTGGACAGGTGGAGGTTAATATTTTAGCTGTCCATGTTACACAGAACTAGCGCCCTGGCTCTTAGGGACAGCTTTAGATATTGAGGGGAATAATAAGACAGAAACTGTGCAACTTGGCACTTCGGAACCTATGAAACAGGCTCCAGTTCAAGGAGGTTCCTAGGACCTGTCCCCATGGAAGTGAAAATGGTGCTGACTCCAGGTGGCCTGGGCCCCAAGTCCACAGGCACAACCCTACACCCACAAGCAGGGTCAGGTAAATCAGGGTTTCTCCAGTTCCGTGACAGTCCACATACAGTTCTTTCTTCCTGTTTCCCTACATCATGACAACAGGGATTTTCTGTTCTCTTTGCTTTAATGTTTATATAGAACCTCCCAACCCTAGCACCATGTTACTGTGCCAGTAACAACTCATAGAAATGTTTGGGGCAGGAGGAAAAAACTGGACTAAACTCAGTTTTAAACTGGTTTAAAGCAGAGGCTCATTCCTTCCTCTGGCCTCAGATCGATATACGGCTGGCTAATTACCCAGTTTCTGCTCCTGTTACCCTCTCTGTGAAATGTGAAAAGTTGTGTTTTATTGGTTTATGGAAAATTTTTAAGTAATTATCAGTAAATCTGCTCAAAATCATCTAGCTGTTCTAAATTACACATGTAAATGATAAAAAATAATGACTGCCCATTTAGGCAGCATTTTTTCAGTGTTATTTTCAAGGGTTTTCCCAGCGAATTTTATGCAAATAACACCTCAGTAAGATTATGCTGTAGATAAGTGTCTCTACAGCCACAATTACTCCCTAAGGCTTTTTGTTCTTGGTCCTGCCAGAGGACAAATAGCAAAATCTTCAGCCACAGAGGGTTGCACAGATGCCAGCCACAGAGGACCCTAAACAGAAGCAAGTTTACACAAATCTGGAAAAGTGTCATTTTGGCCCTATGTAAAACGAAACAGACTCAGTATAAATAGAGAAGGAATGACCAGAACTAAGTCAACACCATCAAGCCCTGTGCCTCTGATCCCACGTCAGCCCTCACTATCCCGTGCCTTACTCAACTTTTCCCATGTCTTTGATTAATGTTCAACTAAAAGAAGTAGTAATTCCCGCCAAGAGAAATGATAACGAAAATTCTATACTCTGCACAATTCCCCAATAAATGCCATGTGATTCATGAAAATAATAATAGTGGTCATAATGAGAAGTGGTTTTCCAAAGAATTTTGTGGTTCTCCCTCCACCCCTCTTCTTTCCCTACTCACCCCTATAGGAGTCCATCTGCTGCAGAAAATCTGAAGGCACTAGGACCAGAGAGCCCTTTCCTGCTATTTGCTTGAGAAACAAAGCCTTCCCTCCTCCCAAGTTGAAAGAAATAAAGGAGTCTGCACTAATCAAAACCTGCAAGCCTGCTGGTGGAGCTTCAGCTTGTCAGTGATGCAACTCAGCGGAGTGAGTAACGGCTTCGAGCTTTGCAGAAAATGAGAGAGGGAGAGAAACAAAGACAGAAACACAAAGAGAAAGAAAGAAAGGTATTAACCTGGCCAGGAGTCAAACAGGTGCATGGAGCCCGAATGTTGAGAAGAGAGCCTGACAAATGTAGGATCCAATTGTGTATGCCTCTGTGTGTCAGCCTCCTTATTTATAGGGGACAGTGCTATAAGTCTGTATTTCAGGGGTGTACTGAGAGACTATTTCTTATTCAAGGGACCCATATAATTGCCCAACAGCCTTCACCTTTCCTCTACTTGTCACCACTCTGAGGTCTTTGTGGACACTTTCTGGCTCTCTCTGATGAATTCTCCATGACAGAGAAAGGCAGCCAGATGATTTACCACACATACCTCTACCATGAACCACAGATTTTTAAAGTGGTGCCTTTGGAAGAGTAGATGTGTGAGCACTGGGGCTTGCCACATGGACAGAGACAGCAGTGCACTACAGGATTCATGGAAAGGCCGCCTTGGTCTTGAGTTGGCCCCTCAGAGACCTCATATTGCCTTTTAAGACTCTCCAGGCATCACTGCACTTCAAATGACTAGTTCCTGATAAGGATCTGAAGTCTGCAACCATTCTCTCTGGGAACTAGCTAGCTGGGACTCCTGGGACTTAAGAGCCTTTAGAAATGGAGTACTGTGCCACCAATCCATAATTTGGAATACAGGTAGGTGTTAGGGAAAGAAAGGAACACAAGCAGAGGAAGGCGTGGCATAAGACCCTCAGGAGAAGGCTCTAGTTATGAGACAGTAGACACCAAAGGGAATGTAAATCAGGACCAAAACTGGGTGGCATTAATGTATCTTAAGAACATTATGCCATCTCTGATGGATTTTCAGTCTCTTGACTTAAAATGTTCAAGTGTTTGATTACCCCATAATCTAGAAGACCTGGTTTGCCATACCCTTGCCCACATGCCACTAAAAGAAGTTATTGTAAACAAGACTTCCTCAGCCCAGACTACAACCCCAACCCCACACCTGTACAAGAGTGGGTTTCCAGTTAAAGTGTGGTCTTTACCTGAAATGCGCCTGGGCACGTCGGTGATGGCAGGGAGCCCAGTGCCCCGAGTGGAAGACAGCGGGGTGGTAGAGTGAATGGACGGGGATGTCATCTGGCTCAGGTAGGAGGGGTAAGACTGGTCATAGGACCATGGCGGGGAAGACTGTGCCTGCCTGGGGTCTGGAACAAAGAAGAAAAATCTTTAGTATGCCAGCTGCTGTGGCCTTAGAACATGCAACCCGACACTTAGAAAGGATAAAGCCGAAAAAAAAATGAGCATATATAAGGACTATTTATTGCCTACAACCCTACCCTTTCAGGACCTGTAGAGCACAAAGCTTTCTAGACTCCAAGTTTCAATAAAAGTAACAAAATGGATCATGCATAAGGCCTATTTGTTTCTCGCTCACATAAATATTTCTATTTGGAAAGTCTAACAGTCATTTAGAAACAATCTGCTTCAGTTATCTTTACAAGGTTGAATTCTATTTTGTTTATTTACTGTATTTCATGATATTCCAAAGAACATACATTACTTCTGGCTTTTTTTTTTTAAGTTAGAAAGTTTTGAAAAGTTAACTTGGTTAAATAACAGGTATCCTGTGCATTTTACTGCTGCATATCCAGCTACTATCTTTTAGATATGATTTCTGAAGTGCATGATTCCATGGTTTTAGCATGGTTCATTTTCTTTTCAGGCAGGTCAATGGGATGGCACTTTCTAGCATGGGGATTAGGAAGTAGAGGGTAGAAATGAGAAGAGGGAGTACAGCATGTAGAATACACACGAGAAGAGCCAGTCATACTATTCTCATGCTAAGCTACCCAGGCAAATAACCTTTAAGCAAAGGACAAAACTTAGTTTCAAAGTCAACTACCATAAGAACTGAAAAACTTTGTTACCATCCAATTTCAATGTTAAGTATGTGAGTTTCTGACACTAAGAAAATGACCCAAAACAGGAGAACAGGGAAATATCTTTAACCCTACTGGAATGTGTTTCAAAGATGTCAGTTGTATGGAAATGTGGCCTAGTGTTACCTAGTTACTGTAATAATAAAAATAATGAGCAGCCAACTTGTTAGGATTATCTGCTGAGCATTAAAAATATTATTTTGATTTATCTCTATGGAGTTTCTTGGAGGTACAAACTCAAAGCCATGCAGATTTATCAAAAGAGCTTCAATCTACATAAGAAAAAAAGATAAATGTGCTGTACTTTTCCAGAGCAAAAAAGTGTGTACTTCAAACTATTTAGTTTTCACTTAAGGGCTAATCAAACAGGTTCATAAGAAAATTTCTCTCAACAAATATTTTTACCAATTTTAAAATATTTTGCTAATTAAAAAATATGAATACACCAGGCTGCTCACAAGACAGCCTTGATATTAAAATACCCATGGACTTTGGAATGTGAAGAATTAGGTTCAAGTTCTGAGACTTCTATTTTTTAGCTGTGTGATTCTCTGTTAATTAATCAGTTCCTCTGAGCCTCAGTTTTCTCATCTTCAAAAGGAGCTGGGAGAGTAACTGTATCTGAATATCTGAATCACAGGGATGTGAAAATTACATGAAAAAACTATGGAGAACAGACTAGCACAGGAGACACCCAGTAAGTATTAATTTTTGTCTTAAAAAAAGAACTCTTGGTGACACAGGGATAGGTACGTAGTTAAAACATACCTAATTGGAGTTTAATAGATTGGAATAAGTTTAAAATTATTCCCACATCACCTATCAACCTCTGAAAATAAAGGCTTTATTTTCAAAAACTACTAATATATTTGAATGATCAATTCAGGTTATCTCTAAAAATAAAAAATGAGAATTGCAAAACAAGTGATTTTTTGAGGTGATTTCTCTTTTAAAGTCTTTCAGTTTTTCTATATAGTCAAAGATGTTTAGCTTCAGCTATTTCTTATTTATTTGTACAATTCAGCAACAATTTATTTAAAGACTGTCTAAATAGGACATACTTTTCTTGAGTCAAAATAATTAAATACATCTGGATATTTATCTGATGTTTACTCTATCACACAAACAGAAAAATTTCATCCAATTCAATTTTAAGGAACATTTACCTGAGTTTGCAATTTGAGTAAAAGTATAATACTGTAAATGGTTAACATAAACTTCAGAAATCGAAAGGATTCTTGATCATTAAAGTAATGAATTTTTGTGCTTTAAATTTTTCAAGGCTGAGATTGTATAGACTGGCAACATTTCAAACCTGAGTAAGTGGTCCTTTTTATATATCTGATACTGACATACTTCCTTGTTTTAACCATTAATGTAATTCACTAGTCAGAAAAATAGTAAATAATCTTCAGATGGAAAAGGCTTTCCTTACAGCACCAGAAGACTATCTCACAAAGGCCTTCTCTCAAGCAATATTTTCAGTGGACAAAAAGGACAAAAACCACATAGCTAGTGAGTTGGACACACAAGACTCAAATTTGGATTTTAGTTCTATTCCAACTTCACCAGGCAACTTCCTGAGCAAGTAGTTTAATCTGTACATCCATTCCTCTACTGTAACATGTTGTTACCAGTAATATAAGGCTCCCTACTTAAAAATGGGGAAAAATACAAAGAAATAGAAAGAATAACTAAAATTATTCATGTTTAAGTTTAACCAAATCACAAAGAAATTAGGGAACTTCCCTGGGATATGAGGTACAGCCTTTCAGTTCTCCTTGTACAGAGAGACAGCCCAATACAGAGGCAAGCAAGCGGGGCTTTGTAACAAGAGGATCTGAGTTGGAGTCCCTGCTCTTGTGTAAAGGCTGTATGACCTCAGCTATGTCAGCTAACTCTGGAACTTAGTTCCCAAATATGCAAAGTGAGGCAGCATAACATGGCAAAGCAAATAAAACCAAGTGGTCATATGTCCTGCCTCAGAGGATGCAGCTGAATCCCAGCTCTTTAATGAGCAGAACAAGTCACTTAAATTTTCAGGGTCTCAATGGCTCATCTGTAAAATGGGAATAACAATACTTAAATAGGGTTATGAGCATGAACTAGGCCTTATCTGATAAGTTATCTGGCACATATTAAGTATATAATAAACAGAAGTAGTTGTTGCTATCTGTAAAATTAGTATAATAATGACTACTATTATTTTCATTTACCAAATTAGGTAATAACAAGTAAAGCATTTTGAAAACTATAAAGTACTATCTATTTATTTATAAAACTAATAGATAAAAATATATAAAAATAATAAAACTATTACTCTCTTTAGGAGTTCAAATGGTCAAGGCCCTGCTGTGTGACATGGGACATGTTTCTTAATGTTGCTGAGCTTTAATTTCCTCATCTGTAAAATGGGTGTGATAATACCACCTCATGGAGTTGTAAGGATTAAATACTATACAATGAGTGGCAAATCCTCATTATCATTCAAAAAAATTAAAAATCTGACTCTAAATCATCTAGGTGGCTGGGCTGTCGAAGCTTTATCCTTGAAATTTTCCAAGATCAGACAGCACAATTCAGTATGCCTGGCACATAGTATGTGCTCAATAAACAACCACTGACTGGCCCTCCCAGGGTGGCCTGAGTGAATAATGGAGTTTTATTAATGAGGTAGTAATTAGTCATTCTCTTACTTCCCCTTAGGCTATAAAAGAAGTTGTATCAGTGAGGTCTTAGCTTTTACATAAACTTCCTGACTGCCAGAATATATACTAGGACAGCCTATTAAAGGATAGTTTTGCTTTTAGTGGAGGTCCTTCCTAAAGATATCCCAGATTAGCAAAAATAACTTCTCACTGTCTCTAAACAACTAAGAAGATCTCTCTTTGTTTTCTGTCTTTCAGAGGACAGGCTGCAGTCCAACCAATCTCTTTCAAGGTCACCATTCTAAGATTCTATGATAACATATTTAAGGAGCAAGAGTTACTAAAGAAAAATAAAACTCAAGACCTGCCATAGGGGATTCACTAGATCTAGTATAAGTAATTTTAAAAGGGGACCACAATCTTAAGGAAAAAAGTAATGGTCTCCCAACACCACAGGCCTTCTCTAAAACCCTTGTGCTCTCATAAAACCACCTCTACCATTTCTGGCCTGTGCAATCTTGGACAAATCACACAACCTAAGTAAGCTTCAAGTTTCCTAATCTGTATAATGAAGATTAATAAGAAGACCCCTACTAAAGTTATTATGAAGATTAAATGAAATAATGTAGTAAAGAGCTTCACACATGGAATAGATGTTCACCACTGTTAAAACCCTTATGTATTTGTCTTTCCAGCCCATAACCTCTTATTCTAGCAGAGGACAATTTTTAAAAAGCTTCCTGTGCTTTCTGAAGTCCACTATTTGGAGAACATATACACGTTGGTTGTGTCAACATGCTTTACGATCATTTAACCTTAATTATAGTCTTTCTTTGTCTTGGTTTCTGCAGGACCATGAAATCATAATCTGTTTAGTATATTTTCTAATATTGTACATTTATCTTTTTTCAAAGCTTTAATAGAAAAAATGGCTATAAAATACCTTGATTTCCTAAATGCCCAATCACTAAGAAAATATAATTCTATCATAATATATGATTCCAGCAATATTTGGTTTGTTGTGGACAACTATTAATGCTTGTAATAGAGAAAAGTCACCTTAACCTGATCTCATACATGATCTCTGAACTCAACTTCCTGAAGAAACCTGAGACTTCTGAGATTTACTCCTAACTTGGATGAGTCAGAGCAGGTAACAGATTTTTTTTCAGGCATCACCAGACAATCTTAAAGTTATTACTAGGTAAAAGTCAGGGCCTAGATCTGAGGCAAACCTACTAATTAATAAACAAGAAACTATCTTCATCTCAACCTCAGGTCCCACAGAGCTAGTATAATCCATTCCTTTGAATCCAGTCACATTGAATGGGCTGTTTTTGAGTCTACAGAAACATGGAGGGAAGTACCGTGCCCTTCCACTCCAACATAAATAAGAATATCCTTGATTTTTGTGTCTCAGAGAATGGAGGTGCCAATCATAATTTGATATTACATCAGGGGTTATCTATAATTACTTATAAGCACCCACAACTTTTCAGAGGATAGCTGAACTCTTATTTCACAGAAATTCTCAAAAGAAATGAAAACTGCTATTAAACTTAAAACATTTTTATGGTGTTTTTAAAACAATAATTCATGATTTTTAATTTTTATATGGCAATCTTCAGAAACTACCAATATTATTTCATTACTATATTACAGAAATCCCAAATATTGACATATGTTTTTATATAGCTATGACAATTTAAAAACAAAACCTTTGGTGTTGGGCTTTTTAGGTGCACATATTCTTTAGTGCTTAGGAAATCTGAAATGCCAAGTATCATGGGGGGCATTTAAATAGGACTCCACCCTTATTTCTCCCCAAACTTCTTTCCTGTCACCTAAAAAGGGGGATTTTAAAGGAGAGTTGTAATCTAATTTGACCTGTAACACAAACTTCAGAAAATTAGGTCTTTCCTATAAAATGGGCCTGCTGTACTCACAGACAGGATGTGACTAATCAAAGTGACTAAACAGGAGAAAAGAGAAAAAAGCAGAGACAGAGGGCAGAGCAGGGCTCCTAGAGACCCTAGGGATGAAGCCAATGAGAAAACAGTCCCTGCCTCAGACTGTGAAATGGTGCTACGAACTGCCACCAGGCATATAAGGTCAGGCTATTTCTTGGATACCTCAGATCTGCAACTGTGTATTTCCAGACAAAACCATGGTTTCCTTGGTGAGAGTAGAACAAATTTATCTACTAAGAGTTAAGGTTAAAAATAAAAAGAACCAGTCATTTGACTTAAAGAATCCCTTCAGCATTTATCCTCCCAGCTGAGGCAAAGCTGGTCACAGACACAGCTACTGCTGAAATTGCATGCCGTCACACCACATAGCTCGTATTTTAAAAAGACACCAGAAGTCCAGAGGCCTGCATGCACTTCGCAGTTTCTCTCCCAGCTCACAAAGTTGAGGGCAAGGCTCTTATTTAGCTGTCCCTTTCTCATCTACAAAGCACAAATGGTCATTATTGCCACCTTAACAGGGCTTTTGAGGGGGAAAAGGGAGTTTTTACATGCTGTTCTGGTGAATCAGCAAATTATCCATTTTTATTGTGATAAATACCTTCTGTATGTGTATGAGGCAGTGTGATGATCTAAGAGATAGATAAGAAACAAAAGACATTCTTGCCTTGAAAAAGCTTGCACAAGCAGTTGGAAAAGTAAGACTAACAGATATAAAACAACAATTAATTCAAAAATGTTCAAAGTATGTACTTATGTTTTAAAAAAGCTCTAAAGATAGAAATGAACCATAGAGCACCAACATCAGAGTGGATTTTATAAGTTCTCCTTCTAGGGTGGCGTTCTTTCAGTGGAGGCGACTTGGAGATTGGTTGCATCTGCTTTCCATTCTATAAACCCCCAAACATAGCGGTTACAGAAGGCAACATACCAGGGGAAGCTCAAAAATGCTGATGGGGGGAGGATTGCCTCACATGTCTCAAGCTGTCTTTGAATCAACTGGAGAGACAACCACTTATTTGAACCTGTGGCTGTGAAAAAAGCAAGCTCTCTTCCTTGAGTTGGATCATAGCTTCTGAAGTGTAATAACTGGCGTGGAGGAAAAGAAGGCAGGGCATGCATTTCCTAAATATGTACAGAGTCGTGAGCTCTAAAAGTGTCCATACTTTCAAATGACTGAAAACACTAAATTCCATATCTGCATAATTAAACTCTAAACACTTGGGGTTACAATAAAAGAGGAAGGAGGAGACAAATGGCTAGAATAAAGGCACCCCAGGAAAATGAACTGACTCTAGAAAAACATACAGAAGTCTATTCTTAATGAATAAGTGAGTGGCGGGGAATAGAGTGAGCAGAGAACTTTACAAAGCCCAGTGAAAGACGTGGAAGGAAACTCGGTGGCTGCTCTTAGCAGGCCTCCTTCTGTAAACGCTTCAATTAAATGTATGGGTGTGAAAAAGAGCTCCTTTCCTAAGAATCACTCACAACAAGACACACCATGGACATGGTCCTGAACCTCATGGAGAGATGAGAAGAAATAAGTCAATAGGAGCAAAGCCTGAAGCAGCATACAAAGCCTTCTTCCCCTTTGTGCTGCCAGCAGGCTGCAATGCCATGTGACACAACAGCCAGTGATTTCCGCCAAAGTTCACTGTGTCTACAGTGAGCACCTGATCTATTTGGGGACTAAGGTACAGTGAGAGAGTCCCACATTCCCACCCCTTATCTTCCACCCAGTTTTTTCTCTAATCAGTAATCAAATTAGTCTGTGTAAAACTTCAAATACTTCTTGAGAAAACTGAGACATTTAGAATGAACTGTATGTAGAATCTACTAGTTTAAGATTATGACTCTCAATTGCTATCAGAGTCAAATAAAGTCAATCTTAACAGAGAGACAGATTTACAATTTCCTATCCCTAAACTATTCCTGTCATATTACTGTCATTAATACACATACACTCACATTCATACATACATTAACTCCCTTTTCAAAACAATTTACACTAAATACTTCAAGTTAAATTCTATGTCTTCTCTAATAACTCTTTTAGCTAAACTGGATTTTTAGAATGGACTTTCCTACTCACTCCTGGTTCTCTTGACTGATAGGAAACACTGCATTAAAACAAACAGGCTCCTCCAAGTACAGGAAGAGCCCTAGACTGGGGCAGCTTTGGCATTACTGTGCAGTTATACACCAATAATTCATCTTCTCTGAGTCTCACTGTTTTCACTTATAAGATGAGAATGGATGGGTTATCTCTAAGAAGTTTTCCATGGAATGCTATAATTCTAACTACCCAGAAAAGTGGGCTCCTTACCCTCAGTCCTTTCTGGAAACAGTAGTTACAACAGAAATTACTGAAGCCACACTGAGCTGATGTGGGGCAGCTCTGAAAGGCAGGCTGATGGGGCAACACTCATGGTAACCATGGTAACCCCCATCACACAGCATTCTGGCTCATGTCAGCAGAGAAGACCCCAAGGACAGAATTTTGACTCCCCCCTCTTGTCCTCATCAGGGACATTCTCAAGATAACTAAGGTGGCTACCAGAATCATTTGGCAGAAGACGAACCCAACTGATTCACAGGGCTTCAGACTAAATTTGAGAAAAAAGCAGCAAAGTGTTTAGATAAAACTGGATGGTATGTAGGGTGCACCAGGCATGACAAATTATGTTACAATACAAACAATGGAAGAAGAGGGACTTAGCAAATCTTAGAAGACAACAGCAGGGAAGAGAATGAGAAATGATACGTATAGCCTAAGATGTCACGTCCCACAACAAAATGTTTAAAGAAAAACCAGAAGGAAGTAGAACTGTTAAGACAAGGTAATGAGAATTGCCTTTTAAGCATCAGCAACTTTTGGCTGTATGGGACTTGAAAGTGTCTTACAGAAAATGAGGGGATTTTACTTTAAAAAAAAAATCTAATAGAAGAAATAAGAGGCTATACTACATGTCACACCTAACCCGGTCTCAGCGTTGGCATACCCCGGACCTCAACAGTAAAGCCGGCAGAGGGAAAGGAATAGGCTAGCAAACAGGAAGTACCAGTTTTTGAGATATGACTGGAACATGGTGCTGGTGAGGGGAAGTGACCCTTAGTTCCAATCACGGTATTGAAGTGAGTGTAGAAAATTTAGGTTCAAATCAGGGCGATGTCAACATCCAGGGGAACATATATAGCAGTTGGGGTGTCACAGAAGGTCCCCACGCATGGTGATTCCTGTTAGCAGATGGATGATGGCATCCATGGTGCCGAGAATTGTTTTCCAATCATTCATCCATTCTCTCATTCATTCGTTCATTCAAAACATATTTACCGAATGCCTACTCTGGTACTGCGCTAGGCCAGGGATACTAAAGGTGAATAAAGACAGAGCTGCCCTCAAGGAGTATGCAGTTTGGTAGGGGAGACTGACACTAACCAACTAATATGACTGTGGCAACTGCTAAAAGGGAGATGTCCTTGGCACCATAAGAATGCATAGTGGGGAACTCCAGCCACGACTGGGGGTCAGAGAAGTCTTCTCCAGTGGTGTGATGATTAAGCCAGGAACTTCATGGCAAGCAGAAGTCCAGTAAATAATTAGGTTGGGTTAAGAGGGCTTTAGGCAAGAAGAACAGTACTCATCAAGTTCCTGGGATGGAGGCAGTATGGTTTTGGGGGCAGTTCAGAGAACCAGTGTGGCTGATTACTGACAAAAAGTTCAAATCAATGTGAGGTGAGCCTGGAGAACAGGCAGGGAGGCACCAGGCTACGCAGAACCTGTCAGGCCATGCTAGAGGTTTTGGTCTTCATCCTAAGTGAAATGAGAGGTCACTGAGGTGTTTTTAAGTATAGGGTGACATAATCAGATAGGCATTTTAAAAATCTACTTTTGACAGTATCATAATAGAAACAGGGCAGGGAAGGGTGTATAGGGAAAACAGCAGCTGAAATGGATGCACAGGTGGAGTCCAGGAGCTGCACTCAGGAAACCAGGAAGCAGCCCAAGGCTCTTAGCTGCTTCCACACATCATCTCAACCATGGGAATCAGGTGTCTGAGATGCCTCAGGCAGGACCAGGTTGGCTCTGGGTGAGCAGGGTGAGCCTGGGATAATGGGCGGTGGGACTGTGGCTCTACCTCATACATTCTGGTTTAGGGGTAAAGCCCGGGCACCTTCAGTTTTAATGAGCTCCCCAGATGATTCTAATATATGCCAAAGTTTGAGAACAATGGGCATAATTTTTACTGATGACAGTTAGAAAGGAAAATTACCCAACATTATTTTGATTTAATCTCCCCTATCAAGAAGAATGATCTTCAAATAGAATGAGCAGGACAAACATGTTTAGGAGGAAATTAGGCCCAAGAGAGGCAAGGAGATAGAGGAGAGCAACTTGCTGCTTTAAATGAATTCAAGTTCCTGCTGCAAGATGAATTATGGCCCACAATATTATAAGAATTTGTGGAGACTAGTAGGCAAAGGGCTTCTACTGGACAGAGCAGGCTCTACAAAGTTCTTCCTTATATTAAGTAAAATATATCTCTCAATTGATCTCAGCTTCACTGTCTGAAATTACTCTTCCACAGGAAACTTACTAAATTATTTGAGGATAATGCCTTTAAAAGTTTACTACACAACATACAGTAGCTTTACTTCTCTTACTCTGAGAATAACACTGCTATGGGTAAAATCTAAATTTCAACAGTTTTAGGGGGCCTTATTGATGTTGACTTGCTTGCAGTCTACGAAAAACACTCAAGTCACTTCCTATAGCGTGAGTACAATGAACTTTTTACACAACTTGCACACTCATTATCAGAAAGCAGAATGGGTTCACTAAACATTTGTTTCCTAGGATTACTAGAGCAATAGATTAGAACAGAGCTCATCTGTCTATTGTATGTCTTGACCTCAGCAAAATATATGCCTTATTTCTAACATGATTTATAACTAATTAACAGGCCCACCAGAAAGTGGCTGTTGATATGGATCATGGTCAGTTTTGAGAGAGGTACGCAGAGGCATATTCAAGAGCATTATGTCACATCCAGCATCTTCATCAAACTCTTGAAGAAGTAGAAGCAACCTTTCTAAGCTTCAGGGTGAGACAGTTGTGAGGAATAGCCAACACACCGGATGGAAGAATCAGAACTATAAAATACCCTACCAGATGGAAAGAGGAGATGAAAGTGACATAATGAAACTGAGTAAGAGCAAAAGTACAGTGTTACATTTGGTCAACTGCAAGGCAGAATGTGGGAAGAGCAGTTTTCATGGACTACAGCCACAGGGTAATGGGGAGGACAAAATGGCAACACAATCTTTACTAGTAGACTCCTACAACCCTGGTCAGATGTAGCTAGGAGACTGTGTTTCCTTGAGGCAGTGTCATCCTGAAGCTTTGGAGAAGATGGAGCAAGGTGTGGGATCTCCACCTGCCATGTGAGGAATGGATGAAAGAAGAGCTGAGAGCTCCCTAAACTTTTTCACAGGGCACTCAACCTTTCCATAGGACAATCCTACTTCCTGCCTCAACCAAAACTTGGATTTCCCCAGATCTTTCCTCCTAACCTTTTCACTTAGCTGTTGTTCATTTTTCAAGGCCACAAGATGAGCCAATTCCTCTTCAGAAGTTCCTCATCAGAAGAAACATAAAGAATCTTTACCATAATCTACCATCTTCCAGAACATTCCCCCACATTGGTAACTGGCTTGTTTCCCTGCCTTAAAAAGTCCTACTGAGTCCTAGGAGAAATTCCCATTCTCAGAGACGATCCACCACACCAGAGCCCATTCCTATTCACAAACTGCACCTACTATGAGAGATAATCATATAATTGGGCTGACTGGCTCTTCCAATTATCTTTGTCCTTAGCTGGGTCCTCAGTGATGCTCAGTCATTTTTCTTCCCACCATTCACCTTGGTGCTCCAAATATTCATTTACTATTCTTCTCAGCCCTTTCCCCTATACCCTCACCCCTCCCCACTTAAAACCACCTTGTCAGATTTCACCTTCCTAGGACACTGATTTTCCTAATTTTAGCTCTGAGAGTTTCAGAAATCTATTGGTGCCTAAATTTTCTTATTCCCAAAATAGGGTTCATAATACTGACTCTCCTGTGAAATCTGTCTTTTAAAGTGTATTACAACCAACTTTTTAAAAACAGTTAAAAAGCAAGTCCTTATCATAATAAACAAAGCTCTAGAAGGAATCTGATAGTCTTAACTGAGATGGTGACATATAATTTTATCCCTGAGCTACTTCTGCATATATTAAAATGAAAAAGATGGAAGAAAAGTACTTTTTAAACTAATAATATCTGTATATATTGTTGTTGTTGTATACTATGTACTAATGCCTAGTACAATATACATCAACTCTGTTTGAAGCCCTGGGTGCCCATGCATGATTAAATATCAAAATATACCACCAGAACATCCATTTAACCAAACTGCATGCCTGACTTGACTCTCTCCTTGGTTAGCTTTGTGGGTTGAATATTTCATTCGAAGTTAGACTCCTATTCTGTTCATTTTGCCCACAGCCCACTCCAAAACATAAAAGGGGGCAAGTAAGGGGAAAGATGCACTTGTGTGTGTACATATATATACATATATGTATGTATGTAAAGCTAAAACCAAATGTAAAACTTAGAAAATGGAAAAGAATAAGAGAAAAGAAACAAAACTTCCTCTGGGTAGAGACCTAAAGACAGGCTAGAAATGGAACGGTCTTGGAAAAAAATAAAGGAAGGCATTATGTAGGGGATAGGTTCTTATCTCAATTAGGTATTAACTATGCATCTTCTACTCCACATAAGAGGAAATTACAAAGACAAGTTTTTGGAGTTCCAGAAATTAATTTTTCTTGGAACATTACCCCTCTCTGTTTTTCCAAAAGTATAATAAAGCCGAAGTATCTTCAATTGACAAGAGAATTCCAACTGACAGAAATCCAGAAATCTTAAAGAAGCTAATCTATGGATGCTAATCACAGGTTAAGCAGTGACATTATTTGTGGACCACCAGCTCTCCCAGGATCTTACGGAGCATCAGTATTCAAAGCCAGCACAGTCTGGACCTGAACTCTGCTCTCCCTCATAAGGCGGCGGCCAGGGCTGAACAGATGTAAAATTGTGTTTGCACACAAGATTTTTGCCTTTTATTCATAAGGACTGTAACCAGCAACCTCCTCTAAAAAGATTCCCTGCTCATACATATGCTTGTCAGCAGCAAATTTACTTGGCAATCCTGCCCAAGAGATTGCAAAGGAAGAAGACAGGACAAGACTTTCCAGTAACTCCAGAAATTAAAACACAACACCAGCAAAGTGAGAGAACAGTACCAACAACCTGTCTCTGTGGTGATTTCAATTCCTTAAGACACAAGCAGGACACAGTGATCAGAAGCCTAAGGCTCCTTAACCCCCACTCCACACCCTACAATTCTCCCCCAGCTAAGGGCACCTGCTGTCGTCCTTCCTGCTCCCCGACAGCTCCAGAGCCCCTCCTGGGTCCGCCCTCCTTCACACAACACAGCGCTGCCACCCCACCCATGCCCGCTTCACCTCGAAGCTCCTTCCACGGTAAATCAACCGTGTGGTCACTGGGCACTTAAACAGAACAGTAATTTGAGACACACACTACTCAGCTGTGCTTTCATCCTTTTGAGAGGATTAGCTAGTGAATGTTCCAGTAAAAGCACAGCAGACTCAGACCCAGAACAACCAAACATACAGCCAAGCCCAGACAGCCTCACTGGCTGAGACACTCTTCATGGCTAAAGGAGCATTGTTTGCCCAAGGAATGCAGAATCAGACGGAAGTTGGGCAGAAACTACCTCGCTTCAGTCAAAGTAACTGCTAATAAGACTATTATTAGTCTACATGATGTCTGGCAAGTTGTTTTTCATGATATTGCTAAAAGTGTTACCTTGAATATATGTTCATTTAACTGTAATTTAAACATGGAAAAAAATTATGTTGCCTTTGAAAGCATAATTCAGACAATCCTAATGCATCTCTTTTATGAAAATGTCACCTCTGAGAATCCTAAATAATATCCAATGGAGAGAAAGAAAAAGAAATTAGTCCCTTAGCATTCATGTCCTTAGACTCTCAGCAACATGCCCAATTAAATGAGGCATGATTATCTCCTAAGAGTCTGGAACTCACACTCAACTATAACTGAAGAGGCTTTCACCAAGTCATTTCTCAAAGAATCAATTTCTTTCACCTGTAAAACATGTACTTTTAAGAATTATTTTAAGGCTTGGATAGGAACTTTATGTAAAACTAAATTGTAAACAGTAAAAGCGGCACAAATTAAAGTTGTTAGGTCCTGAAATGGGAGGAAACTGAGCCATGACCGAAGTATGCCTCAGCCTCCCCACGGTACATGGCAGTTAAGACAACAGGACCCAGGAGCTATGTAGATTTGGCTTTAGTTCCTGTGTTTACCACTTACTAGTTCTTAGTAGGACTTTGAAGTTATTTAGCTTCTCTAATCCTCATAATAATGTCATCTATCTCATAGGGCTGCTGTGAGGGGACTGTGAGTTAACTTCATTACAGCAATGCCCAGCACAGGATACACATTCAATAAATGGCAGCTAACAGTAATTCAATCAGATACAAGAAAAGTATCAGGGTTAGGATAATAATGGGTCACACATCCTGAAGAAGCGTGACCCATTTTTTCACTCAATGACTTCACCACAGCAGAAATCACTAAGTAATAGGCACTCGATAGGAAAATGGGGACACAAAGATAAATAAAACATGACCCTACACCTTGAAAGTTCAAAGTCTGATGGAGGAGAGAGACATATTTATTGTCACCACGTGAAATAGTGGTACAGGAGCCTCAAACTCAGTGTGGGCAGGTTGGAAAAGAGGCCTGACAGAGATGCCAGCATTTGATCTGAGTTATGAAGAAAGAAAGTAAGGGCTACCATCCTTAACTCTCTCCTGGGCTACTGAAGTACCTTCCTGAGTGACGACCCTGCTTCTACCATTGCCCCCTTATGATCTATTCTTCATACAGCATCCAAAGTGATTTTTTAAAAACATGTACATAAAGTAGATAATGTCATTCTCCTGCTGCACATCCTCCATTAGCGCCACACTGCAATCAGAACAAAACCTTAGCCCCTTACCAGGGCCTTGAAATCTCGCCACAGTCTAGCCCCTGCCTGCCTTTCTGTACCATTCCCCTTGTTCACTCCATTCCACATACTAACCTCCTTGTTCCCTGAATACAGCACTTCCTGAGAAGTTCGCTGCTTCCTGAGAGCCTTTGCATGAATTTCCCACTGCCTGAAATTCTTTTCCTCACAGATCTACAAAGCTCTTCAAAGAACCCTTTCCCAGATTTCCAGTCAAAATTAGCATCTTCCCTCCCAAAAATGCTCTCCATCACATTACCCTACTTCATTTTCTCAAAGCATTATTATCAGAAATTATCTTGTATGTATGCTTATTTACTTACTGACTGACTGACTATGTCACTAAAATGTAAGCTCCTGTTAAGTAGAAACTATATCTTTCTTGCTCACTTACATTAATGCCTGGAGGATAGTAAGTATTCAAATATTTTTTTGAGTGAATGAAGCACAGAATGGCAGAATGCCCACCCCAAAGGCTATGTGAATGTCCCAAGCCACCAAGCCCAAGGGCCTATATCAAAGCCTTTTTTTGGGGTGCAGCTCACTCATCCTGAGTACTGAGTTTAAAACAGTGATTATCTTGAGTGGCATACCTCATGATATCCCTCCTCCATGAGTACCATATTCTGAATCAAAAGAAGGAGAAGTTTGTGACAGACTAGGTGTTTCCTAGCACCCAGAGACAGGCACCAGATGTCGGATAGATTTTAAAAAAAGGTAGAGAGGAAGCAACTTCCTCAGGAAACTGTGGGGGAAAGGCCCTGGGCCCTCAGGCCGAACATCATCCATTAAAGACTGTAGCTGAGTGATAAGCGTCAGATCAGCACTGCCAAGAAGCCAGCGGGGCTGGGACCTTCAGGCCTAGGAACTGCAAGGTGTACTGGAGAATGCTAGTGTGAGACACTAGACGCTCATGACCTCCTTACTTACTTCTAACTTCATTTCGCTCTTCTAGGAGTTCAACTCGCCTTTTACGTGGGCAAGTGGGGGAACGTGTAGTGACCACATGACCATATGACCATGATCATCCTTTTCTGTTTTGGAGTAAGAACTTGAGTTATCAAAAAAGCCAAGCCAAGGAGAGGTAACTGGGCCTTTTCTGTGATATGTTTTTATCCAAAGGCTTTTACATGAACTAAAATGCAGATGTGGCAGACTGCAAAGAAGTTACAAAATCCATTGTAGGTAAACCTTATAAATGTAACTTGAATTTAATCCTGCAATTATGCAGATCCTAAACTAGGATGACACCAAATGGTTTAACTACGTGTTAGACTGAAATGTGATTTCTGCCATTACTGATCATCACCAGGCCACAGTGGCATCCTGGGACAGGAAACGAGAGAGAACAGTTAATGGCACCGAGGCATGATATTCCAGCCCTTCTGGTGCTTCTTCTCATCTACATTTTCATTCATTCGGCATTCAATGAGATACGACCATGGTGCTAAGAACAAAAGAAAATAAACTCCTCTAATAAATCCCCCGAAGAATTTACAATCTAGCAGGGGAGAAAAAAAGCAAATATGCAGAAGCTATAAAATAAGACCATCTCAACTAACACTTAGAGGATGGATAGGCAGCCTCTAGAGGAAGGGTCCAGGATTCTTTGCTAAAGAAGGGAAGAGGGACCTAGGAAGGTGGATGGATCTTGTCAGCAGAGAGACACCAAGGTAGAAATAAGAGCCTGAGCAAGTGGGCACAGAGAAAAGAACAGGTACTCAAGGAACAACACCATTAGACTCTGGGGCACAGGCTGTAGCTCTGTGAGGGCTGGGAAGGATAATTACCTCTTCAGTTAGACTTCAAATTAACAACAGAACTTTTCTTCTCTCCCCCATATTATCTAAGACCTAATTCTCTACACATGGTAGGCTCTAAATCATACTTATTAGATGAATAAGAAAATCAGTCCAGAGAGAAAAAAGGTCAAATCTACTCAATTCACTTTGTAGTTGCTGATATTATGAGTGTTCCTGGTTTTTCCTAATAATTTGGGTCATGGCAGAATTCTTCACATCCTTGGTTATGGGTGGATACTTGTATTATTATCTCACCAAAAACATGGGAACATTTCAAGGAAGTGCACATGGCCAAGAGTGGGTTGGGGTGGCATGTATGTGTGCATGAATCTGCAAATATGGAAACAAAAGTTGTTGGGTCCAATACCTTGCATATGTTAAAAAATGAGAAGACGGATCTATAGTCTATAGTCACTAGTGCCATAATCACAAATGCAGAGCTAATACTACTGTAATATAATTCCGAAAGGCTATCAGTACCTAGAAATAAACTTGTTTTGTATCTTAATTTTTAGAAATATATCCAGTGAATATTTAAATATTATTTTATTTTTATGTGATCATGATGGAACTTTGGCATGGTACTGTATAAGAAAGACCATAAAGCACTAGGAGACGAGAGACCTAATTCTGACCTGCTGCTACCTTGCTGTAAAGCTGCAGACAAGCTTAACCTTCCTGAGCCTTGCCAGAGAGAGGAGTGTGAAGAGAAGCTGATGACAGGGGAGGAGAGTCTGTGCAGACGGCCACAGCCCTGATCTGCTCAGATGCTCTCCTGGCAAGCCCCTCTCAGAGCCTCACTCTCAGCACTCACGTCTGGGTGGGGGTGTGCTGCTAAAATATAGACCTCTTCACAACTTTTACTAGCTTTCTGGTTAATGCTATCTAAGGTTCCTTTAGATTCTGAAAAGTCCTCTGGTTCTTTTTAGGATGTCATCTTTAGGTTTGATGATAAAGTTTTGAGAAACGCATCTTCATAAGTGAATCTAGCAACTCAGTTTCCAAAGGCCATTTCAAAGGTATTAGTCATTAGCGCAATATAATTAGCAGTTAAGGAAACCTATGAGTCTGTCTTACCTGTAATCTGACTCTGTCCTTGTGGATTAAAAGGACTTGGTGCAGAGTTCAACATAGAAATCAAACATTTAAAGAACCCAGGGGTTGCCAAATCACAGAACATATATTTTATTCGCTATTATTGTCCCTTACAAATTATATATAAACACTTTGATGTATGTATATATATGCTTGTGTATGTATACACACACAGTCTAAAGATTTCTTATAAAGAACAAAATGACAGCTATTATGAACCCTAATCAATGATCTAAAGTACACTACTTTAAATGCAGTAGCGCCAATAGTTATAAGCTTCAAATTCAGAGAAGTTAGTGTGAATTTCACCCTTGCATTTTTTATCAAGGATAACACCTATTGTGCACATTAACTTTGTGATTCCTACATATCAACATTTAGAGATTTTTATTTAAGCTAACACATGACTATTCTTCACAGAGCTCTTAAATTCTTCCCTATCTAGTACTCTTCAGTGTTGAGCTATTTTGTTTTTATACTTCTGTAATATTTTAAAAATACATACTCAGGCATACCCATATGGTCAGATGAATATACATAGACTCACAGAAACCTACTCTGAGTAAATATCCAAGAAGACATATACCTAATATGGGCAG
Organism: Smutsia gigantea; assembly: GCA_032199065.1. NCBI lineage: Eukaryota > Metazoa > Chordata > Mammalia > Pholidota > Manidae > Smutsia > Smutsia gigantea. The sequence goes on from JAVSCE010002910.1 coordinate 49,798, forward strand.
GAGAGGCAGAGAGGTAGCTCATTTAATTTATAAATAACTGTTTATAAACCATTAAGGACACTCAAAACCTAACCATTATAGATAAAAACCTAACGATTAGAAAAGATCCATGTTGAGAGTTGACTGTACATTTTGTTTTGAGTTAGTTTTCCCTTCTATTCTGGTCCATCTCTGCCAACAGTAACAATAGATGACATGTAGAGGAGTTCCCTTCAGCTCTCAACACTTGTGATCTGCAAATTAAAGCTCTATGATGATTAGCACACTCTTGTCACTGTGACCTAAAAGTGAACAGGCTAGTCCTGAAATAGGATCTGTTTTTGCACAAATGGGGCAGAAAATAAGAGTTGGGGGTCTTAATGCACCAAATGTGAAATATTAGTCTGTAATGCAATGCTAATTTTTAAGATGTTAATTTTTAAGAAGAAAGGTAAAGTAAGCAGCCTACTAGGATGTATAAAGAGGATGCCGCATGAAGAACTGGAGCTAAATATGAATCAGAAGTGAATTCTTTATGCCCAATGAGCCACCCATTGACCTTGCCTTATAATCACCAATCATGGCTTCCTGTTGGCCCTGGGCAATTTTCAAGCAAACTTAATGAAACAGTTATACACGTAAGAAATGTAAGCCCAAATCTGAGACAGTAACACTACTTTTCTAATAGTGAGGGTGTGATGCTATCCCCTGCACCACCTGGACACAATATAGAAATTTATAACATTCTCCCAGAGAGCACAGTTATTACCATCCCACCAATCTGCAGACTGACACTGCAACAGAGTATAGCATTAGTAGAAACGTCCCCCACTTTTACTCCAAAGTTACTGAATATTGGAATTTGTTTTTTATATAAAAGGTCATTATCTTCAAGTCTTGATTCTTTAATGATAAGCCATTTCACAGCTCCAGGAGCTTTGAAGTGAACACATGTCATCTGGTAGCCCCTCACCCCCAGCCTGCCAGAGTCTGTGCAAGTGAAACCTATGAGTCTGTCTTACCTGTAATCTGACTCTGTCCTTGTGGATTAAAAGGACTTGGTGCAGAGTTCAGGGAGGGCCGTGGGTTCTGAGGCGGGACACCTACTCTCATACTGGGATGAGGAATGCGCCCTAAATCACTGAGGCGGTCAGAGAACAAACTAGGTTTAGAGTCATCAAGCTTCTGTCTGTGCCCTGGAAACAGCAAATCATAAAATAAAAGCACATTAATTAGCTGAACAATTGACCATACTAAATAGATATGTGAACATACATACTGGGGATTTATACCAAGGAGTTATGAATACTGATACTTATAATGAAGTGTCTATAATGCCTTGCATTTCAAATTGCTTTATAAGCATCATCTGGTGGCAAGCACGCCTAGTTGTAGTTCCTAGTCAAGCACCAGTAGTGGGGCCTGGATGCTAGAGCTCTGGAGGAACTCTCTGGGCACCTCTTTTAACCCTCTTGGTGAGGATGGGAAAGATGAACGTGTGCTAGGTGTATTTGCATGTTTCAGGAAAGAGGAAACCTCCCCTGAAAGTTCACAAGAGTCCATACAGGTGACACATATTGTCCCAAAGTTGGGGCAGAAACAGAGACAAACACATTTGTCAAAGGGAAATTTCCATTATGACCACAGTGACATTTTCTTTTTTGTTACTACTACACCTAATTGAAAACTTAAAACTCAAACCCAGAACCCCTTTAAGAGGCAAAAAACAGAAATGTAGGCAAGGAAACTCAAATTCTCCAAAGAAATCTGGATGGTTTGTGATGTGCCAAAGCCTGAAAGCATATAATAAATTATGTTAAATTGAAAAGAATGCTTTTTAAAATTTTAAATCTAGTACTGTGGTTTTGTAAAAGAAACTGAAATATACCCTTTGGGTTACAATGGGAATGTGAGAATCCATTATTTTAAAAAACAAAACCCTTTGTCCCTCTTCTAGTTTATTCAAGTCTAAAATCCAAGGAACTTCTAGATATTAAAGAAATATGCAAATGAAAGTATAACCAAGCTACTAAGACTTTTTAAAAACTATCAAATCATTCTCAGCAAATAGTATAGTATTGTCTTGGTGCAAGTATAAACAGAAAAACATCTGAATCTTGGTGCAATATTAGTTAAGTGTAACTGTAGAGTGGTGCTGTCGTGACCAAGTACAATAATGCCTAACACATAAACAGAAGTATACTGTAGATTCCTTCTTCTGTACTTTATACCGCTGAGGCCCTAGTATGTTGCTCCAACATGTTAGTAAAATGTTAAGTAACTGAAGCTGATTCAAAGAAGAGCCATTAAGATGATAAGTGTAATAAGAATTTGCCCTTCTCTAAAGAAAAATTAAGGGAATTAGGAAAATTATCCATTAAAAATGTATCCATAAAAGAAAAAAAAACCTTGAAGGAGGATTATTCAGAGCCTTCAAGGATGGGAAGGTATATTCTATGGTTGCAAGAACATCTCATCTTCCACTTAGCACAGGACAGGAGGAATATATCAGGATAGGGTTAAATTGAACATTAGAATTTCCGAATTATAAGCTGTCTTCATAAGACAAATTCCTTATTTTATTTGCCCCAAAATGTATTTTCCTGTCTCCTTTTTCATTGCCTACCCAGCCCAAAGAAAACAGACAGGAAGCCAAGGCTTGGTAATATGAGTGTAGCTGTCTCCACAGCCAAACATGTTCCAATGAGGCCCCTTAACTGAAATGCACCCACCAGTGTAAGTTTTGGGCATCTGCTATAACAAAGAGACTAAGATGAGGAGCAAAACGATCAAGAAAAACTAGGGAAATTTGTTTGTTGATGGTTGTTTTCTCCACCATTTATGACATTTTATCCAGGTTACAAGTAGATTTTAGTACTCTAAAGGACCTTTAGAGATTATCCAAAGCAGCTACTAGACCCCAGCAAATAAAGGGTCCACAGATGAAGCAACTAAGGATTGCAGAGGTCAAACAATTTGCCCATGGTTCTCAGCTATTGACTAGCTCAGCCAAGAAAGGATACAGTTCTTATCCTGGTTGACTAAGCTTCCCACTCACCATATGGCACCATCAACACCAGCAGTCTAGTTTTCTCTTCCCCTCCTCTCCTAGATGCTATGGAGGACTGAAAACATCCAGATCAACAAAGTGAGACATCTAGGAACCAAGCCCTGTGAGGTGCCAAGGCTGGTTTTCAACGCAAACAGAAGCAGCAAGCACGGTTTCCATTACAAAGTCAATAGCTCACCCATTACCCTAAACAAACATCCATCGATACATCTTGCTGTGTCTAACTAGCTTCACAATTAGGGAATTATACAGTACCTGCCACAGTTAGATCCATGGATTCTGTTCCCTACACAAATATCAAAAAAAGCATTGGTATGGTGTTGATACAGCTGTAAACATTAACAAGAAAGCTTATGGAATTGTCCCTGGAAGTTATTTTTTTCCTGAGGGCTAAAAGGAGGGCTACATGATCTTGCATGGTTCCTTTATATACTGGAACTTTGTGGGCCATGGGTCACAAGAAAATTAAATAAGCTTTGCCTCTGCTTTCTATGGCTTTTTCATTAGGTTTTTGTGGAGACCGTATGAGATGTGGGCTCACCATATACATGTGTGAGTGTGTATACTTTTGTTTCTCTTAGCCCGCATCTTCAAGGAAGTAATAGGACATTGAAGTCAAGAATAAAGAATCTGGAACAGCACTGATAGGTGTGAAAAGTTTAAGAGGAGGTAAAATTTTAAAAGCCTCAATGACCTTTTGGAAATTATCTTCAAAGATGAACTACCAAGTATCTACAGACACCTAGAGTAATTCAGGGAAAATCTATCTGTGGCAGCACATATACAAAAACATGCATTTTCCTTGTAGATGTCTGCCTCTTCATAGCCACCACCACACCACAACAAGATTCTTACAGTACAATGGAGAGCAAAAGCCGTGCAGGTTCTTCATCTTTCATGACAAATACCCGTTACCACTAAGCCACATCAGGGTAACACGTGAAGGCTAGGCTGAAAGATGTACTTAAATCTTCGGCACCCAGGTAATATCCCTTCAGAAATCAAGAATGTGTAAGACTAAGGGGACACCAACTTAAACCAAAGCCAGGGTTCACCACCAGGGTACATGATGAAGTAAAACCTCATCCATGGGCCAAAGAGTGATCTTCCAAGCAGGAGGAAGGCATAAAGAATGAAAAACTCTTACGATATATTAAAGACTATGTAAAAGCTCAGTCTTGAATCCTCTTCTCCAGCTGCACTTCCCCCTTGAGCAGTGGCTCTTCCACCCCAAATGGATAAGAAAACCTTCTCAGGAGCTTTCCACATTCAATCCATTACCAAGTCCTATCATTTCCACTTAGAAAATATATCTCAAATCTATTCAGTTCTTTTATTTCTACTGACACAACCCTAGTCCAGGACCCCACCATCTCTCTCTGACATTGTCTCCTTCTAAGTTTCCTATCCCAGGACCTTTCTGTGTTTCCAAACACTCTCCCCCTGACTCTTTGCATAGCCCACTACTTCTCATCCCTCAGACCTCAGGATGATTACTATCCCCTATGAGAAGTCTTGCCCTGCCTACTATAATCAGAATAGGTTCCCTCCCTCTTGAGCATACCCTCTGTTTATTTCCTTTATGACTATTACCACAATCTGTAATAATCTTATATATTTATTGTCTCCCCTGCAAGACTTTATGTCCCATGAGAATGAGTGCTGTCTCGTTTACAGCTATATCCTCACAACCATACAAGAGGTGCTCAATAATATTTTATACAATAAATGAATAAATAAATATTTTCTTTCAAATAAAAATCTTGGTTAAGAGAGCATTTTCTGGCCCAGGATATCATATTACAATACTACCTTTCCCCCCCAAAACCCTCTTGTCTTCTTATTTAACTACCTAGTGAATCCAGTGGGAAAAGCTTCTGTTTGGAGACCAACCTTTAATTGGTGCTTCCTAAGAAATTCCCCTGAAGGACTTTCATTTAACTGAAAGCTTGTTTGATTTCTGAGATAGCCTCTGTTGGCTCTCACTTCAATTTTTAAGCACTGTTGCAAGTCTTTTAGAGTCATAGAGCTGAAAGGGACAACAGAAATCATTTAAACTCTAAATTTAAGAGCAATGTACTTCTTTGTTGGATGAGGACCCTGAGTCCCTGAGAGGGGAGGTGACTTGTCCAAAGTCATGGTTAGTGGAGGAATGAGAACTTAGATTTTCTGATGGCTGGTCCAAAGCTCTTTCCCTCCCACTGCCAAACAGTTTATTTTAGGTTATAACAGGGTAATACCAGTCATTCAGGGGAAATCATAGTTAAAAGTGAATTTACAGTGGGGGAAAAGTAGTTTTCAGAACACATTTCTTTCAAAAACTTGAGTGTGTTTGGCTAAATATGACTTTTGTTGCAATAAATCCAGGGGCACAAGAAGTAAACATGTTCAAAAGGTCACAGCATTCATACATCCTTAGGGCGAAGACTCCTGAGGAGCTGTTAAGTCACTAAGCAATAGAACAGCTAACTGTCCCCTTCTTCCCCATCCCAGCGCTTTTAGTCTAAGGGCAACTCACCACAATGAAAGCTGATAATACTGCCATTTGAACTTCTGCTTAAAGCATCACGTAACTGAAACCAGTTCATAAAGACTCTGAAACTGTGGTATGTGAGCTTCAAAAATGAACTTGACTCTGTGATGTGACCCATTTGGCCCATTTTCATAAAAGTCGATTAAATTGAACTGCTTAACAACTTTGGAGAGCTATGTGGGCCCCCAGGCAGAACCTCACACTCTATGCACTAGAGTCACAACATGGTGCACTATACCAGTTGGAGCACTTCCCCGGAAGAATGCCCAAATGCACTCGAAAAGAGCACACCTTTCAAAACAGGGCACCTTTCACAAAGAGCGTGCCGTGTCACAACTGGTCCATGATAGTGTGGGGTCGCTGTGCTGATCACTGGGGCATGATGTTTGGCCCTTCATCTTCTTACAGTAGCATTTTAAATCTGTTTTAAACACTCACCTCTTTCATTAGGTATCTATTTGTATGCTGGGTATCATTAAGATACAATTTTTAAATAAATGAAGTTAAAAGGCAGATCTGCATGACAGCATCAATCAGGAACCAGGGCCATGTCCCTGTTTGGGTCCGTTAGTCCAGCTGGTGTGCGCTGGGCATCAACCACATGCAAATACCACTAGGCATTGTAAGGAGGAGGAGAGAGAAAATACTTACGGTGATGTCCTTGCCCTCAAGCAGTCCAGTCTAGTAGACAAGCAACTAAAGGTAACTGAAAAAGACTGGTGAGGACAATCACTAAAATGCTATGGTTTGGGATCAACTGAGGAGTTAAGAAAGTGGTGCTTTTTGTGAATATGTAAGAATATGTCATTATTTAGAAGAGCTAACTGATATACTTAGGGGGTAAGTGTCTAGTATGTACTTTAAAATATTTCAGCAAAATAACAGATGAAGCAAATATAGCAAAACGTTAATCGTAAAACAAGGTGACAGGTATAAGGGGTTTTATTATATATAATCTCTTTTAATGTATGTTTGAAATTTTCCATAATAAAAAACTTTAATAATAAATAAATAATAAAGTATGCTGCAGGAAGAACAAGAGAGCAACTGATGTTGACTAAGAAAACCTCACTAAGAGGAAACCATCACTGATGAGATCATTATGTCCTTAAAGACTGAGTAGGATTTTGATAAGCAGAGAAGAAAGGAGGAAAGCTAGATGGAGGACAAATGACAGAAACATGATAATAAACATCTTGTGAGTGCTGAGCATGTACGTGACATCGATCTAAACAGAAGCACGCCATTCTCCAAATCACTTGATACCTCCAGTTTTACAACTACCATTAATTCTTTTAAACTATCCAATATACATGGGAATTTGCCCTTTTAAGACAGATCTTTTTATTCCCTGACCAATAAAATGATACTTAGGCAGTTCAAGAGCCTGCATTCAGGTGACCCTGGAGGAGAGGGGTGACTGGGAAGAAATTAGCTAATTTGGCTGTCAGCAAGTATGTGATAGAATGAGGTCTAGTCCAACGCACTAGGGCTCAGGCCACAGGATATAACCATTCAAGAACGTAGTGGCCGTGATCTTTGGAGTAAAAAGGAAGAGAAAACTTGCATCAGAATTACCATTTTTCAGAGTAAATTGGTTATACAGCAACAGAGCTGCTACGTCACCGAAGTTCTGGGGAAAAAAAGAAAAAAATGATGTCTCCAGGTCCAATCTCTTTACCCTGAAAGTATTACATGAAGAATTGTTTGTAGGGAACAGGTTGACTAATTATCAAGTCATAGTTCAATTCCAAATGAAACTATTTGGAATTCTAGTACTAAGGATGAGTTAGTATATCTTACTATATCTTAAGAGAATTCAGTTTAGATGGTTTCCAGCAAAAGCAATATAACAGGTAGAATTACACACCATTAAGAGTGTTCTTGGAGAAGCCATGCAAAGTTTGGATCCAAATTCTTTATAACTATTGAGATGCTAGATTAAAAACCTTATTTTCTGCATTCCTACCTATGTGTGAAAATGGAAATGCTATCGAGAAAAGTGAAACTCCTCTCTGTTTACATTCAGATGACTGCATTTCACTGGTGATTTATAAGTTTAAAAATCAAAGACCTATATACTCTGGCAATGCTTGCAATGTTTAGTTAAGCCCTTTGACTCTTGCTGACACACCCACTGTCCCAACTACAAACAGTTCCAACCAGCTTCTCCTCGAGTTTCCTAATTTCCATTAATATCACCATTTTCTAGTCTCCCAGGCTCAAAATCCAGTTTAGATGTATCTTTACCACCTCCCTTTTCTAGACCCCATAATCCAGTCAAACTCATACCTATAGCTTCTACAGAGATGGGCCCCTGCTTTCCATTCCCACTAGAACCACTCCTACAACATCTCCCTGTGGCCAATACACCAGAGTAGCAGTCTGGCATATCTGAAAGGACACCAATGAGTTGTATGACTGCAGGGAGGGATTTATTGGAACTCTCTGGGCCTACCAAAAATGAAGGGTTAATTTTCATAATTTCTAAAGTCTTTTCAGTCCCTAAATCCTAACATTAATGTTACTTACCCATTCAAAACTCTTCAATTATCTTATACTGTCTATTAATTAAATAGAGCCCCTTAAGCCCAGCAAACAAGAACCTGGAAAATACGGTCTTTCTGCAAATACCTCACTTCTGATGGCTACAACTGAACTGCTCCCAGCCTATCCTCTCCTCACACTAAACTATCCACCATTCTTCAGAGATCTTCCGCCTTTGTCCAGACTGTCTCCTCCACTCAGAATACCTTCTCTCCATCATCTCCACTTGACCAAATCCCTTTCTAGCCTCAACTTGGTCATCACATTGTTCTGGTCTTTTCTGTCTCTAGGTTCAGTGATCCCTCTGCTTTCCATCACAGCAAGCTGAGAGCAGCCACAACTGTTTTCTGTCTACTACATGTGGTTATACTTAAGTGTAGGCATTCAGTAAGCATTAACTTACTATGAATTCATATAAAATATGTGTACAAAATTTCAAGCCCTATTATCTGAGATTCTCCTGAACTTGACTATAAACCCCTTGAGGACAGGTGTCATGTCTTATGTCTAGCACATAACTTAGAGCCTAAGTGTGGAGAAGGCACACAAAAAATGTTTGTTGAATCAATAAATAAGAACATTGATAAATTTAGAATTATCTCTCCTTTTGCTTAGTAAAAGAAAGGAGCAGGGGGGATAAAAAGGCTGGTTATTGGGAAATATTTCCCACAGTAAAATTGATGAGTCTATAATCTGTGCTGGGAAAGGCTGCTGAGTCATGTTTTTTCCTAAGAGTATGCTGTCTGGTTCCAGTCAAAAACTATTTCTGGACGAGAATAATGAAATGGACTAAAAAACTGTCTTCATGTTTAAGGCCTCAGCCCCTCTGAGCCACTGGAATTATCAGCCATGCAATATGACATGTACATGGAGCCCAAGAGTTCACAAAAGACAGCCTGAGAGAGGAGACATCCCTGGAGCAATGTTAGTGTGTGGCTCCCAGACAGAGGACCACAGATCATAAACAAATCTCTTTCCAGGAGATTCTTCTCTGATGGCATTTCAAAAATGAACTAACAGAGCTTCTCTCTAAGAGCCTTCTTAATATATAAACCAATTTCTAAAGGGGAAAAAAATCATAATCACTACCACATATCTTCTCGAGCCTCCTTTCAGCCCTTGAAGAGAGTCAGGCATGTAGAATTCAGAGTTTATCAAGGAAGAAGAGAGGAAGAGCAATTTCACCCAAGAGAGGTCTGAAGCCTTCCAGTCTCTTGGGTAAAAACATAATTATGGGAAGAAAAACATAATCTACTCAAGAGACATAATTACATAGTTAAGCCATAGACTCCATAGAAATATTCTAGGAACTCCAGTTCATAGAAAAAATGTTAAAAGCTGAATTTGCTTTCTTTTAATAACAGAAGGCGCCAGTTTAGATCAGTGAGTAAAAAGTTCACTCTCCCATACTCATGAAGTCATTTTTAAATTACAATTAGATGCATGAGAGAAATCATGGAAGGACAGCTTTTTTTTTTAATTTGGGCTTCTAAAGGTTAGAGAATTCAAGATTTTTCAATAAACACACAAATGAAATAATTGCAAAACAATAATTTGCACGTATTTGAATGCAAGTTCCTTTATAACTTTTAGATTTTAGGCTGCAGCAAATCATAACAATCAAAGAATAAAGTAGGTAGGACAGGCCTATCAGGCTATGCCAGTATTGGTCCCACATCAGGGAAAAACTTCTAATGACCAAATGTTACAGTATAATCTTCTTTTCCTCAAGTAATGGACTCAAAAAACTTGAAACATCTAAAGAAAAAGAAACTCATAGGAGGCAAGAGGAAAAAAAAAGATTAAACTATGTAAAGAAAACCCAGATGAAAGCATAACGGAAACATAAGAGGAGATGTAATCCATTGTGCAGACAGGAGAAAAAAAATGCTAACCAGGGAATGTGGCGGACTTTGCTGCAGCCCCTCTCCCATGTCCTAATGCATCTCTACTCTGCCTTTTACCTCCAAATTCCCTGGCACTTTCTTTCTAGTTCCAATCCTGCTATCCTTGACTTTTTCTGCCTATTCTTTCCCTCCCTACTCCCATCTCAAGTAAAATTATGTGAATTAGAATTTTTCAGAGCTGGAAGAGAATATGGATTTCACCAGATCATGTTCTTCATCTTAGAAAAGTAACTGACGCCCAGAAAGAGTCTGTGACTTGCTTGCAGCCACGGAAGTCGGCAGTGACACTGGAAGCCCATCCCCTGACCTGCCTCAGCCCCCTTTTCCATGTGCCAGGTCGCCACACAAGGGAAGAAGAAAAAAAGGTTGAGGAAAAGAGACCTAGAAAGAACAGAATAAGAAAAAGCAGAGCAGCTTATATTGTGTTACACCCGGTCTTTCTAACTGTTTTATCACAGCACATCTTGCACCATCTGAGAGAATCGGCATGGGAGATCCCGGAGAATCTGCACCTCTCCATCCAGTTTCTGGGAAATGAACAAAAGCTCTCTTTCTCCATGTCTATACTTTACATGCAAAACTTGGTAAAACTTGAGTACTTTAGCTCTGAAAACATTTCCTTTGCCTTCTTTACCACAATATATTACACATACCACAGTTTTGTGTTACCAGCACTTATAGAGACCCCACTGAGAGATGTAAAGATTTTTTTAAGCATAATGTTTTAAGCAATGGAAGTGGTAGTTCCCATAGTGAAACAAAAAGCACCACTGTTTATTTGCCAATAATCCAGCTAAACATGGATGGCATTATTCTTCAAAGGGTCCAGTAACAACTAGCCCACAGACTGTCACGCAATTCCTGGGTCCTGACTGACTTTCCTTAGCATGCGATCTTCTGTGTTTCTCTTTCCTTATTGTGGTTTTGTGCACATGGTATGTGACAACTGAGTGTGTGTTTTAAGCAAAGAAAAAAAAACACTAGATAGAAGTAATTAAAAAGTGCAAAGAGCTCCCCTCTTGACATTTGCTGCTATAGCAGCAGAACGTCATTCTTAATTTTCTGTAACAGAAAGAAAACGTTAAAAAGTGATAACCAAAGAAAAAGTCAGCCAGTTCCCGCAGCCTGGTCTTGCTGTGCTGATGGCAGTGAAGATCATAGAGGAAGAAAAAGAGGAAAAGTTCGGGGGGGGGGGTGATTTCTTGCTTAAACTGGACTTAGTCCAGTTGGCAAGAAGAGGTGGTTTTCTTAACGCTTGCGAAACCTGATTATTTTTTTAAAGGAATGAAGAAGAAGCCGATGTAAACATAGCCATTATAACAGATTTAAGGTACTTAGTTTTAATCTAGTCTAAGGTCTCTTAATTGTCTGCTGCTCTGCAATTCGCTGCTTGCTAGACATTAATAAGGTGCACGTCAGTGTTTTCTAAGCAGGGAATGCTGTCAGCTGAGCTCTGTGGTTACCCTCTCAGGTCAGGCATGGAAGGAACAGCAGCTTAAGCAATAATGGATGGATGTCTGTTATGTGCTGTGTCTGTCAGACGTCTGTTTTACTACATTAAAGGAGTATTGTGTTTATATCTACACAACAGGTCTTAAACAGATTGTTTAAACATGATTAAACAGGAGATGTCTTTGAAATAAGTCCCTAATAAAATTCAGATGGGTAAGGAACTGAAAAATGCCATGGACAATATATTTTTTAAAAGATCATTTCTCTCTAAGCTGCAAGGGTAACATGATATAAACTCCAAAATAAAACAGTTTACAAGTTAAACTCAAAGGATTCCCTCATATATCAGCACTCTTTTTCCAATGGAATAGCATTTATCCACCTATCCATCCACCCTTAATGCTGTTGCACAATTTACTATATAGTCTTGACAGATAATTGCTTTATTCAGTCATGTGTGATGAAGGGAGGCTATTGTGTTAATCCCAGGATTCTTATGTTCTCTGAACTCTGAATAAGGAACTGAAAACTCTAGCTCTTCATTCCAAAACTCCTGGAGTTTACTCACATGCAGATCTGCTAAAGTGTTCTTACATTCCACCCTGTCACTAAAGGTGCCAAGTATTTTGAGTAGGATCAAGTTATTGTTACATAAAAGGGAATCTAAAGTAGTACTAAATGGAGTTAGGAGATAGAAAGTTTTACCCTTTTTTCAAGGCACAGCAGATTAGAAAAGTGCATTCTTTTCAAACCAAAGGAAGTGGGTTGTGCTCACTTTTCAGAGTTTATCATCACACCTACCTCAATTAAAGAACACTATAAAGACACCTCAATGCTCGAGTTTCTCGAATATTCAAAAAAAATTTAGATGATTAAAATTAAAACCTTTTTTTGCTTTCCAAAAGCAAGTGCAGTGTTAAGTTTTAAGAATTTCTGTCTCCGGGCTTCATGCTAAACTATTTCATGAGTAATGAGTCTGGTGAAATGTTTTATTTTGTCTATGTCAAATGTATAAAGTTTTGGCTTTTCCACATATACATATATATGGTTACAAATTTATATTATCTCTATTATATGTATCATATATATGTATAGAGAAGGAGAGTCCAGTCAAAGGAACAGCAATACTACTAACATGAGTTCTGGTCTCTTTCCAGGTAACTGGGGATGCTGTGCTCTCAAGGCTCAGCATGCTTTATATTCTCTATGTCATGACACCACAATCCTTCTGACTAATGGACACACCTTTCCTTGAAATGTGGAGTTATTACCTATCAGCCTACTCAGAAGCCTTTGTTTTATTTCAAAATGGCACATGCTCAAGAATCTGTGAGGCTCCCTGGGAAAAAAGAAATGCAATCTGAAAAAGTGGGGTAACCTAGGAAATAACGTCATCATTTGATTCTTTCTCTTCTGAAAAGAGAATCATTTGATTCTATCTCTTTCATAGACCTTTCACTGAGACTGTTCACAGAAATGATATTCTTTCTACTCCAAGGATAGGCTCTTCCCAAGAGTTAACTAGCCTAATGGCTCAACAAATCCTACTAATAACCCTTGAGATTCTACAACAAAACTCTGTCCAAAAGAAATGATGATTGTGTGTAGTAAAAAGATAATGCATGACTAAAAGTCTGGAGATGGGGGTTCTGCCGCTAGTGCTAAGTTGTGAACTTCTCAGACACAACATTCTCTCATCTGTAAAATAATATGCTACCTAACTTACAATGCTAAGAATCAGTGATGTTATGGATGCCTCGCCTGCCACTATGGGTTACACATACACACAACTTGCAAACTTAATGCGTAGTTCAGTTCTATTGAACTTGGTCTAAAAGACCAAGCCAGCATCTAATTAGAAGGAGAATCTCCTATCCAAATCTGGGCCTGAGTATACAAGGAACAGAAAACCTGGAGTCTGTTCCTAGCTTTTTCACTAATTTGGTTGTGGAGCTGTAGGCAAATAATCTGTCATTTCTATGGCTCAACTTCTACATCTGTTGAATGAGAACCAAAGTATCTGCATCACAGGGATATTATCAGGATGAAATATAGTACAGGTGAAGATGTTCTACACAGGTAAAACCACTAGTAAAAATATAATATTCATTTATCACTTAAACTTTCCTAAGCACTTGAACTATGTACTATGAACTATGCTAAAGGGCTCACAGTATACAGGTGGAGGCATCATATCAACAATTACAGCATTGTGACAAATAAGATAACCAAGATCTGAACAGGCAAAGGAGAACCAGAGCATAAATGCTTAACTTTCAAAACTGGTCAGGAAGGACTCATAGAGGAGATGGCATTTGACTAAACTTAAAAGATGAGTATAATTCAGTCAAGCAAATTCAGAAGAAAAAGGCATTCCAAGCAGAAGGAACAGGAAATGCAAAGACAGAGACTTAAAAAGTATAGACTGAAGCAATTTGGCATGACTGGAGCTCAGCCATGGGGCTGTGGGTGGGAGGCTGTCAAGCAGGGCATATGTTAAGGGCCTAGTCCACTGTGCCACAAAGTATGAACATCATCCAGTAAATAACACAGGACCACTGAGGCAGCACTCCTGGAAGACACAAAGCATGGAGCAGCCTCTAAGGCAGTCCTGACTCTGCTCTTCTGCTGCTTTAAGAGCCTGGGAGGCTGGCAGAGAAGTAGCCTGTCCTTTGACTCTGGGGCCAACAACACAAAGTTAACTTGGCCAGAATGGTGAAAAGGATACTACTTTTCTCCACTCAACCTGCACCTAGTTCTCAAGCGACCTCATCAACACCAATGGCTTCAAGTTCCCATGAATATACAAAATGCATCTCCCACCTCTCC
>JAVSCE010002911.1:0-67170 GCA_032199065.1 Smutsia gigantea
CAGAAGCCCTTTTGGGAAGCTCAGAGCAACGAAGACCCCCTGAGCCTGGGGAAAGGCTACAAGAAGTGTGATGGTCGGCTCACTGGGCAGCGCTGCACCAGCTGAGTCCACCTGCATTTCATCTCTGTGGGTCCTGACGTTACTGCCCTGAATCTGGTGCACGGCGTGGAGGCCTTCAGAACAGTCCTGTTCACGCATCCTTCTTCTTCCCTTGTTGTCCCCACCCCACAACACACGGCTCTTGGGGGCTCCTGCCCTAACATCTCTTTCCTAACAGTCCTCTGTACAAAAGCCAACCCTCCTCTCACTTCTCTCTGCTATTCCTCTTCCCTCTTTAAAAACCATGGCAAGTTCTTAGAAGCTGGTCTCTACCCAACTCAGAGAATCTTGGCTGCAACTGCTATGAAGTGAGTGGGGCCGATCCCTCCGTCCCAGGGGAGGGCAGGAGTGCCCTGAGCTCAGGTAGGCCAGAGCAGGCAGCAGGCAAGCCCTCCCTGGGAATTTACCGTCTTTACTTTGCCTAGGTATGTTTGTGACTGCCAGAGTCAGACTGCTGGGCAGGTAGCAACCTGGCCCTGTCACTTATTAGCTGTGTGATCCTGGATGAGTTACCTGACCTTCTTAAGCCTCAGTTTCCCAATCTGTGAAATAAGGATAATGATAGCATCCAAGGCTGGCTTATGAGCATTACATAAGATAAATATGTAAAAT
Organism: Smutsia gigantea; assembly: GCA_032199065.1. Taxonomy (NCBI): domain Eukaryota; kingdom Metazoa; phylum Chordata; class Mammalia; order Pholidota; family Manidae; genus Smutsia; species Smutsia gigantea. Next base: position 712 of record JAVSCE010002911.1, read on the forward strand.
GCTTAGTACAGAACTTGATACAAAATAATGTCACCTACATTTGTCAGTACCTCAAAATCCTTATTTTTATTTCTAAGATCTTGTAACTGGAGTGTAAACTGAGTCTTTCATGTTGTGTTGTGGTCTATAAGATATGCTAAAATGAGAATGTGTGGGGCCCCACCAGGACACTGGACCACCACTGTAACAGGAAGCAGGTCCTTGCTGGGAGAGGAGAGTGCCGCAGGGAGGATCCTCAGCTTAATGAGACTGTGGGATGGCCTCAGGCTAGTTTCTTAGCTTGGCACTGCTGACATTTTAGACCAGGTAATCCTTTGTTGCGAGGTGTTATCCTGTGCATGCTAGAATGTTTAACGGCATCTCGGGCCCCTACTCCCTAAGTGCCAGTAACAGCCTTCTAGTTGCAACAATCAAAACTGTCTCTAGACATCACCACATGTCCTCTGGGGGGCAAAAGTGCCCTTGGTTGACAATCACTGGTGTAGGCAGATGGGGAAGTGAGCCGGTATCCTTGCAGGTACCATGCTGAGCCAAGGTGAGGAGGCAGGAATGGGCATGATCAGAGAGGACCCTCCTGCCCCTGGCAGGGCTCAGGCAGACCCTCTGGCTGAACACAGAGGTTGGCTTTGGAAGATAAACACTGTGGTTTCCCCTATCAGGACTGTGGCCTGGTTCCCTCAGAAGGCAACGCCCTGCTTAGTGTGGACTTCTGGATTCCCCATAGCCAGAACTCAAACACATAATCTTGTCCAGCCCCAGGAGGCCTAGCCAGGAAACAGTGCCCCAGCAGCATAGAATGCTCTCAGAATGGACACTGGGTCAAACCCAGTCTCAGGGCAGAAGGTGGAGCCTGGCCACCTGGGTATGATTCCCTACTCTGCTGCCCACTCACTGTGTGATCTTGGGCAAATTACTTGGCCTCTCTGTGCCTTAAGATCCTTACCTGTAAAATAAGGACAACAATAACATTTACCTCAGAGGGTTCTTATGAAAATTAAATGACTTAATATTTGTCAAGTACTTAGGACAGAGCCTGGCACATAGCAAGCACTGAGTGTTAGTTCAATAAGCCGACACTCAAAAGGAAGATGCTGCGGACTAGGAGACAGCCTCTGTAAGTCAGAGGCCGCCCCTACTGTGACCTCAGGTCCAGCAGCTGTGTTTCTGTGGGTCCCTGGCCATCTGCACCAGGAGTGAAGGGGTTGTGAATCTGTAGGGGCATCCCCCCTACAGAGGTGGTAGTTCTTAGGGAAGGTCCATTTGACTAGAGAGAAAAACTCAGTGCAAAGGTCTTCAGAACCTCCCACTGGGGATTTCCTTGAGAGTGTTGGTGGGAAAATCTTTACCTCTAGATTTGAGGGGTGAGAGTAGGAAGAGAAGACAAAGTGTGTGCACACACTGAGCGTGGGAGCCCTGAATGGCAAGTGACTCATTGAATAACCAGAGGTCAAGGTTTAATACCAACTTAACAAAAGGGGGTGGGGGTTTGGACTTCAAAGGATGGAAGGTTCTGATGAGGTTTGTTTACATCATTTCTTTGGGAATGTCTTGGTGCCCAAGGTCAGGCTCTCTCACAAGAGACTTCCCGGAAGGGTGGGGTGGGGTTGTGACAGCTGATTTCCCGGAAGGGTGGGGTGGGGTTGTGACAGCTGATTCTCCCATGTCAGATAAGCTCTATCAGATAAAGGAAGTAAGGATGAAGTTTCTTCTGCATCTGCTCTTGGGTTATGGGTCCCTTCAAGGGAAGTTGCTGGGGAAGGAAAAGGAATAAGGAAAGGAACAGGGCAGAGTGGCTGTGGCCTTTTGGGAGCCCTGATATTTCTACCTGTCAGAGGAGGCAAAACCCTAGCCAGAAAATCTCCCTAAACACACAGCAAGAAAAGCCTTAGAATTGCCAAGTACTTTGTGTTAGTTACCTATCACTAAGTAACAAATTACCTTAAAACTTCTCAGCTTAAACAACAAACATTTATCATCTTGAACAGTATCTAAGAGTCAGGAATTTGAAAGCAGCTAACCTGGCTAGTTCTGGCTCCACATCTCTCATGAAGTTGTGTCAAGATGTTGAACGGTGTTGCTGTCATCTGAAGGCTTGACTGGGGCAGGAGGATCCACATCCAAGAAGGCACCTCTTGTGGCTGTTGGCAGGAGGCCTCAGTTCCTTACCAGCGGGACCTCTGATAGGGCTGCTTGTGTGTATTTAAAACATAGCAGTTGGCTTCTTCCAGAGTGAGTAGTCCAAAAAAGAAACGAATGCAGAAGTCATAATGTCTTTATAGAGCTAGCCTCAAAGACATATACCATCACTACTGCTGTATTCTGTTGGTCATACATGTCAGCCCTGATGTACTATGGGAGGAGACTACACAAGGCCATGAACACCAGAAGGTGGGGATCACTGGGCACCACCTTAAAGGTAGGCTGCCACAGGCGTTCAGTTCTCCCTCTAAGAAAAATATTCTTGGGCATTGGCCCAGATGTCAGGCTGGTTCAGGCCCACCCTTGTAGAAGCCTCTCGAACTGAAAACCCAGTACACTGGGGTGGGATTTGGCACTGCGTCCCACTGCCTCGGTTTGCCTCTTCGCTGAATGGCATACGCACTTGGAATTGGGTGAGTCATCCCATGGTGGAGCAAACGCTGTATGTAGGGCACTGAGTGTGAGAAGCACTGGGCTTGTGGGTCCCTCTCTGAATTCAGACTGGGAAACAAAGCCTTCACACTAAAAACTAAGACAGCAGTAGGGAAATGTGCAATTGTTAAGAGGTTGGCCCAAGATTTCAGAGAAGGGGGACATGACAGGACAATTCTGCAGGCTTCAGGGAAGAGATAGGATGTGAGTTAAGTCCTAGCACCCAAGGCCCTTCCTGAGCCCCAAATCTAGAATGATGAACTGTTGACAGCTCTCCACTGCTTCCTGCTGCTCTGTGCATCCCAGCCATTGCACATCCTCCTCCCTCCAGCGGGAAATCTTTCTCCCATTATTCCCCCTCTTGTCAACTCCATTTATCCTTTCAGACTCAGCTCAAGGAGCACTGCCTCCAAGAAGCCATCCCTGACACCCGCCCCCCTGACATTGCTGCCCACGTCTGTGGTCCCAGAGCACACGCACCCCTCACAAGTCTCTGCCATGCTTGACCACAATCACTGCTGCTCCCCGCTAGACTGAGTCTCCTTGAGGGCAGGCGACAATGTCAAGTTCAAACTGTATGGTGCCCAGCGCAGTGCCTGAATATATGTTTGTAAAAGGGAAGGAGGGAGGAGGAAAGAAGGGAGAGAAGAGGGATGGGCTCAGGAGACGGCAAGAAGCCACCATCTTTCTTTCTCCCCTTCGTTTCCCAAGAGTGGAGCTTCAAAGCAAAATCAGAGCTGTTGGCCAGAACCATTCTCCTCTGCCCCTCCACATTTTAAGAACACCAAGCTGGATGGTTTTAGTCTCCACTGTATAACACATTGAGAAATGGCATTTAGTACATGCAAAAAAAAAAGGAGGGCTGGGGGAGTATGTGTTCCCAGGATATCCTGACTTGGCTGGAGGAGCTTGAGGCTAATAACAGGTTGAAACCAGACTGTGGTGACAATCTCTGTGAGAAAATCTCATGACCCAGCCGGCTCCCTGAGAGCAGTCAGCAGGTCTGGAAGGAGGCTGAACGTCTGTGATTAAAATGGCTTGAGGCCATAACATGGGTGACCCCAGAATGAGATCAGCAGTTGGAGAGAATCACAGGGGAGTGAACATTCAGGACGCCCTGACGTCCCCTGGAGCTGCCTGACGCTGCCTCTGGTCCCACTCTGCCAGGGATAGTGGTAGCCTCTCCGCTGCCCCTGGGCACGCATTAGACCTCTGGTTATTCATAGCCACTCACTCCAGGTCTCCTTCCACATTTGTCAGGTTAATATTTTAAATATTAACTGATGTTTTGTTTTGGTTAGTTTTGTTTGCTGAAAGCCTGTGTGCTCAGAATGCATCAGCCACGCTCCTTGGTTCCTGGCACACCATCTTCATCAGCACATGCGGTGGCTCACTTCTATTTCATTTCTTTGACCCCTTCAGCCTACCCCCAGCCTCATTTTCCTCCTCTTAGTGTTCCCCTGACTCTGTGTCCTGCCTATCTGTATTTCCATTTGTACCCAGGCCCATAGTGGTACTGTTCTGTGCGTATTTTTAAAAATATGCTTAAGTGGTCTTTTGGTATACATACCATTCTCTTCTCACTTTTTTCCAGTCAAGATCGTGAGATTTAGAGATGGCTCCAAGTTGATGTAAAATACTGACCAGAACATTCCCTTTCTCTGCTGAATAGTACTCATCGTTTGCATATAACACATTTTATTTATCTACTTTCCTATTAATAAACCTCCAGGTGTTTCCAAATCTTCACTATTACAAACAATTCTATAAGAACATATTCACACATGTTTCTCTGGCGGCTAGGGCAAGAAGAGTTTCTCTGGGCTCAGTATCCAGGAGTGCCAAATATAGGATCTGTCTGTATTCTGTTTCACTTGTCACTTCCCAGCTGCTTCCCAGAGAGGTTACACCATTAACGTTCCCATGAGAGTTTCTGTTTTCCTTCATCTTTGGCAGTACTTGATATGACCCAACTTTTTAATATTTGTGGATCTAGTGTTACAAGACATGTATCTACAACTGAACCAAAATTTTCCCCAATTTCTCCTTCCCATCCCCATTCAAAGGGCCAGGTTTGAACAACAGTGGCTCGCTGGATGAAGGAGTGTTAGAAGAAAGAGAAGGGGAGTTCCTCTGGGTTGCAGACCAGAATGCCCACCGCAGAGGCAGGAGGCGGAAGCACAGAAAGTGGGCTACCATTTACAGACAACCAGGAGTGGCAGGAACGTCCCTCCCTAGATGGTGCCTTCCTGTAACACTCCTCAACCATGGCAGGTCGTGGCAATGTGGAGTCTGGCCTAGTGTTGCCAGATCTATTTTTCAAAAAAAAAAAAAAGCAAAATCAGAAGCTGTCTGTGGAAGCTTTCCTTTAAAAAATTTAAAGTTACTATGGATAACTTCAAACATATTTAAAAACAGGCAAAATCATATAATGAACCTCCTAGTACTTATTACCACGTTTCATTAATTATCAACTTATGGCCAGTTTTTACTTCATTTATAACCTCACCTGCTTCTCCCCATCCTGAATTATTTTGAGGTAAATCCCAGACTCACAGTTTTTTTTGTAAAGGTAAGGACTCATGTTTCTAACTACAATATCATAACTAAATAGAACCCCAATAATTTCACATCACATAGCCTGTCAGTTTTAAATTTACAATTTTCTCATGAAGGTCATAAAGGTTTATTTTATATTTTTTCCTTTTTGACAGTTTGTTTGAAACAAGATACAAAGTCCATGCACTGCAAGTGATAGATGTTTTTAATGTCCCTTTGATCTACAGGTTTGCTCCCCATCTTTTTGTCCCTTGCAATGTGTTTGTTAAAGAAACCATGTCCTTTGTCCTGTAGTTTCCCACAGCCTGGATTTTGTGGGTGTCATTTTACATGTTCCTCTGTCTTCTGCATTTCCTGTAAATTGGTAGTGAGATCTAAAAGCCGCAGCTCTCATTTAAAAAAGAAGTTCATAATCTTTTCAAAAGAATCTATCTTTTTAAATTGAAATATAGTTTATATACAATATTATTTTGGTTTCAGTTGAACAACTTAGTGATTCATCACTTATATATATTTTTAAATGCTCACCATGATAAGTAGAGTTACCATCTGTCACCATACAAATATATTACAATCAGTTATATTCCTTATGCTATACTTTCATCCCTGTGACTAAATTATTTTATAATTGGAAGTTTGTACTTCTTTATCGCTTTCACATATTTCACCCATTCCCTCCCTCTGCAAAGAATCTTTAAATACTGTCTGAGCCAGACAAAATATCTTCTGGACTGGATTTGACCTGCATGTTTCTAATTTGCTACCTCTGGCTTAGATGTTAGTGAATCATAGGTGAGAGGATTCAGGGGCCTGTCTCCTGAACTGAGCCCCAGGGAGAGAGCAAAATCCCAAATGAACATGTAGGGTCTGAGAGCAGGAGGTCCAGTGTCTCACTTTCCAGGTAGAATCCCAGTCAGAGAGGCAGCAAAACCCCAGAGAAGGGAGGAGGGTATGCAGCTTGTCAAGGCAGACTGTCTGGTCAGGCACTCAACAGCATGACAGAACTGGAGAAATGCCCAGTGCTGAGGTACCCTGCATCTCCATAGCAACCAGGGAGCATCTACCCTGCCCTGCCCCACCCCCATGCCACTCACAGTCCTCCAGAACTAGACAACCCCAGGGAAACCAGGCCACTAGACAATCAGGGGGCTGATTGCAAGGGTCTGCGATGAAGATCAGGACACCTGGATGGATGGGAGCCTCAACTAGAAGTTCAGCTGCTTTAAGGAAAACAGAGAGGCTCAGGTTTCTTCCTCACTTGGGTTTGTGAACCAGTGTCTGTACCACCACAGAAGTCACTGGGGACTCCTAAGAGCCGCCTTGCAGCACACCTCAGAGCCAGCCCCTTTGGGGTCAGTGATCCCCTCAGGAGAACTGGAGTGAGATGAGGGGAATCATCAGGCCACTAATGATTCTGGAAATTCTCCTTTCCCTTCCTGCTGTTTGATTTTGCTTCAAATATTTGTCTGTCCGGGCTTTTTTTTTTTAAGCATTTGAGTGAAAGTTAAAATTTAAAACAATGGGTTTTGTTTTTCAATCTGAACTAAGGCTTTTTGTTCTTCGTAGAAGAATTTTGCCTATATTCATTAACTATTATGTTTAGTCATTTCCTGGGTTCATATTCTAATTGTTGTATTTCCTTGTCTCTTCTCCATAATGTCTTTTGCTTATTTATATCTTGTAAGTGAGTCTATGCAGTAAGTCGTATTTTTTTTCAGCAGTAATGGGCAGTTAAAACAAACAATGAAACAAAACCAAACTCATAGAAATAGATATCAGACTTGTGGTTACCAGAGGTGGGGGGAGGAGGAATTGGAGAAAGGTAGTCAAAAGGTACAAACTTCCAGGTATTAGAGAAATAAGTACTAGGGATGCAGTATAAACATGATGACTCTGGCTAACACTGCTGCGTAATACATAGGAAAGTTGATAAGAGAGTAAATCCTACGAGTTCTTAACCCAAAGAGAAATTTTTTTATTTTTTCTTTTCTTTTTATTGTATCTAGATGAGAAGATGAATGTTAGCTGAACCTACTGTGCTAATCATTTCACAGTAGATGTAAACCACACGATCATGCTGTATGCCTTCAACTTACAGCGATGTATGTCAATTATTTCTCAATAAAACTGGGAAAAAAGGAAATAAGGAAAAAATTCCTCTATTTCTTATGGCTAATACCTCAGGTTAGTTGACCAACACTTGTTCTGACTGTTCTTTATAATGCTTAGGAATCTGCTGAAAGGAATTAGTCTATTGTATTCTTTTCAATTGTATGTATAAAATATCTCTTCCTCACAGAACATATTGATTTCTCCCAAAGGCCAATTATTGAATGTCCTAATTAATATCTGTGACAGGTTAACTATGGATCCAGGATCATTGGAAGTTCTATGCACATCACAGGTAGATAAAGACACAATGAGGTTAAGTTTCTTAGAAATCCGTATTCTTTAGCTATATCTAGGAAATCAGTTTGAATATGCATGAAATTGTACTATCACCTGATTCACTTTTTTCCATCTGCTCTAAAGAGTAGTATCTGTCTAATCTCTTGCTAAAACCCAGTGCATTATAATTTGTTATTATTTGTATCTACTAGGTTAGTAATGCCATTAAAATAGAAATTTGGCTAGTTGGATGTCTATTCAATTATAATATCTAAAGATGGTAAAACAAACATGCAAAAAACCCAAACAATGAGCATTTTCTTTTCTATATTTAGTCTGAATAATCAGAATTTTTAGCTCTGCTCTAAAAGAAAAAAAAATTTCTTTTGCTTTTCAATCCCTACCAAATAAAGGCAAAAAGTATTGGAAATAATGAAAAAGACCATCATATAATGGAAAAGACACGTTTAATAATAAAATGTTAAGAACATTGAATGCATATGAGCCCAAAATACAGTTACAAAATACATAAAGCAAAAACAGGCATAAATACAGGGAAATTTCATTTCAGAAAAACAACTACAGTAAGAGATTTTACTGTCCTACCCTTGAATTCAGCTGTATAATAATAGAAATGTAAACATGGCAGCTTAATTAAATGGACTGTTTTCCCCAAGTAACAAGAAGTCTGGCAGAAGGCCTCCAGGGTGAGTGTAGAGGTTGTAGAAGTTATCAGATATTCAGGGTCCTCCTCACTTCATGCTCTGCTACAGTGAGCTGTTATTGACCTTGAAGGGTAGCAGAATATGCCACTTTGGCAAAAGGATCATTTTGAGCTAAAGGCAATTGAAAAGAAGTAAATACAAGAAAAGTTCTTTGTCCTCCTCCTATTTGTCTAAAAGCAGGACTTAAGTTTGTAAAGGTGTGCCCTCTCTACCAGAAAGGACAGAAGTTAATCACTGGAGACAATACCAAACCTTTGTATCAGCCCAGAGACAGCACCAGAGGAGTTTACATAACAAACCTTACTAACTAGCCCTTAGTTTTGCTCATATATTTGCCTTCCTACAGTAAGCAGTGTATAGACTGAATGTTTGCATTCCCCCACCCCAAATTCATATGTTGAAGCCCTAGCCCCCTGTGGGATGGTATTTTGAAGTGGGGCCTTTGGGAGGTTATCGGATGAGGTCATAAGGGTGGGATCCTCATGTTGGAATTAATGCCCCTATAAGAAAAAGAGAAAGATCTCTTAGTCCATGAGCTCTCACCAAGGAAAGGCCATGTAAGCACACGGTGAATGGGTGTCTACAAGGTAGGAAGCAGGTCCCCACCAGACACTGAATCTGCTGGCACCTTGGTCTTGGAATTCTCAACCTCCAAACTGTGAGAATGTCTGTTTTTTAAGCCACCCAATCTATGGTGTTTTGTTGTAACAGCCTGAGCTAAGATGACCAGCAAAAAGCAAATAGGAAAAGGCAGTAGAGTGGACACATTCAGGATATAAAAGCAGGAAAACTTAGTTTAGCCCCAGATCCAACGCATGCTCGCTGTATGACTCTGGGGAAGTTTACCCAACACACCAAGCCTTATATATCCAGTGTCTGTAAGGGGAACGCTAGTGATGCCTACCTCACAGGATTGTTGCAAAGCCTGTGTTGGTTGTCTCGGTCCACTGCCTGGTATGGCGTTCAAGCTCAGTTAATGGTTGTTATGCATGTCTACTCAAGCTTGAACACCTCTCAGGAGCTGTGCATGCTCTGCTTAAAATGAATTCAGACATAACTTTCTAAACCACTCCAGATTAAATCAATAAATATCTATGAAAGGCCCACCATGTGCCTGGAATTGGGAATGTCCTGGTAGACCTGGCATGGTTTCCACCTTGGGGAATGTGGCAGAGATTACTAGCCGCTCACCCAGCAGCTAGTCTCTCCTACCTCCTTAGTAACAGGTGATTTTGATTTTGTTGTGGGTCCTAATGCACCCAGCAAAAGGATGCCATTTCCCAGCTTTCTTTGCTGCTAGGACTGGTCATGTGACCTGTGGCCAATGAGATAAAAATGGAAATGTAGAGATTCCAGGAAGAATTGCACTGAGAGTTGATTCACCTGAAAGGAGAGCTTTTTGTCCTTTTACTCTTTTCTTTCTATTCCAGGAGTGTAGATGTGGTGGCTGAACTCCAACAGTCAATTCTGAGACTGGCAGAGGAGAAAGAAAGAAGGAATGTGGGTGCCTGACTCTGCAAAGCCACCACTCTAGCCCTGAACTGCCTTCCTACAGATGTCTTTTACATGAGAATAAACCCTTAGATACCTAAGTACAGTTATTAGGGTTTTCTGCTCTACATAGCCAACCCAAATCCTGCCTAACAAGGGGATTTTTAGTGAGATCCACACCTCTCTTATTCCTTCTTTGACTTCTCTGCTTGTTTACTGTTGGACTCCTGCTTCACCATGCAGTGACACACTATTTCCCCACCTCTCTGGCCTGTCACAGAAGCTATTCTCTTAACTATTTCGGCAAAAGCAAACTCTTGTTTGAGTGGTGCCCTTCTCAGCTCAGCCTGGAACCAGTGCCCCCCTGGTAACTACGTGCATGGATGTTCCTCGCCTCTGACTTCAGACCCCCAACCTGTCCCAGCAGAAAAAAGGTATCTTAGGGATAGAATTGATGCATGGCTTCTACTGTGTATGGTTTCTAACTGTGCATGGCAATTGTTCATATGGTCTTATATATCACATGCTAGGTCACAACCATAACCTCAACTAGTTCAAGAAGAACAAAAATGATTCATGCTATGTTCTCTGGCCCAAATAGAATGAAATGTAAGTAACAACCAAAATAAATAAAAATGAACCAGCTACTTGGAAATCAAAAATTGAATAGGAAAGGATATCAAGAACACAAAAGAAGTTTATTCAGAAAACAGTGATGATTAAAATATACTACAGTAATCTCTGTGGGATGTATTCAAAGCAGTACCTTTAGGAAATTTTATGATTTAAAATTTTCTCTTTTTTGGTGGTTGATAAAAAAAAGAACATTAAAAAAAATTCAACTGATGGCATTAGGAAAAGAATGAGAAGGCAAGCCAGACTAAACAGGAAGAAAACACAATGATAAAAGCAGAAAGAGATAATTTTGAAAATGAAAAGTAATTTCAATGCACTTAATAAATAAAACCAAAAGCTGTGTCTGAAATTCAATAACATTTGAATTGAGAAAGGAGATACCAACCAATATATATAAATTTGAAAATAAGAAAATAGAACACAAAAATATATGCTAATAACATTTGAGGATACAGGTGAAAAGAATAATTTATTTTACAGTATAAAAGCCCAAATGTAACCTAATAAATTTAAAATAATAAGTTGAGAAGGGGGAAGAAACTTAGAAAGTTATTCAACTAGAACTGCCCAGGTACATATACACATGCAGCAGTTTCCTGTTGCTACATAATTACCACAAATTCAGTGGCTTACAACAACACAGATTTATTTATCTTACACTTTCCCTGGCTCAGGAGTCCAGGTACAGCTTCACTGGGCCCCTGGCTCAGAGTTTCAAGGTGGCAACGGAGGTATTGGCTGTGTCCTGTTCTCAGCTGGTAGCCTGAGGAGGACAATCTGCTCCTAAGCACATTGGTTGTGGCTGTGACTGAGGGCCTAGCTTCCCACTGACTGTTGGCCACCTGCAGTTCCTGGCCAGCTGGCCCACTCCAGAGGCAGTTCACAACATGGTAGTTTACTTCTTCAAGGCAGACAGGAGAATCTCTCTCTCCAGTCTGCTTAGACAGAGTGTTACATAGTGAATGTAATCAAGGCGTGACACGCATCACCTTAGTCATATTATATTGGTTAAAAGCAAGCGGCAGTTTCTACTTGCATTTAATGAGAGGGTATTGAATACACAGGTGCATTACTCATTAGAGGTCACCTTAGGGTGTGTCCACCACTATATGGCTGAATGCTAATCCTCCCAAACCTTCAAAGGCTAATCACCTACGTTGAAAATGACAATCAAGGAGTCTTGTCTTTAAAACTGAAATTCCAAAAGAGGCATGTGCAACAGGTAAAATAAGCCTTTGAACAGAAACTCGGACTTTCACTCTCATGCACTTTAATACCTATTGCTACATCCCAATCTACAGCTCAGCTTGTGACTCCAACCTCTGGCCCTCCATGTCTTTTCCTGGACTTAAACCCCAGCTGTCAATCCTTGGTTTCATTCCCTTGGTTTACCAAGCAGCTGCCCCAATGGAGTCCTGCTTTCTATGGCTGTCATGCTCTCCCACTAAGGCCATATGTACAATGCATTCAGCTTTAGGGCTCTAGTGACATTCTAGGCCCTCACCCCTTGGTCTCCTCTCCCGTCCCATAACGTGTTCTTACACAGTTGTTGCAAATATTCTAAGCCATATGCAGAAGGGCCTGTGATTGATGCTGTGAAGAAAGGGGCTGTGGGCTACAATATATAAAGTCTTGTTCCAAAGGCTTTCTAGGGACAGAATGAACTGAAACTGGAGGGTCCTGAGGCTGATTTTGTTAGTGATGACCAAGGTCAAACACATTTCTTTGTCTGTTTTTGTAGGATGGTCAGACAGAAACCGATGAACAGACTTGGTCTTCACTAAAATGTATTGGCTTTAAAGCATCTCTGGATTCCATACCTCATTTCCGATCCTTGAAAAGTGTGGCCTTTTGCAAAGCTCATTCCAAGATGTAAAACTACTTAAGGCTTGATCCTGAAATCTAACAAAGATGATGCCCAAATAAAGAATAGTAGAGGCCGTGCATTCGCAGTGGGGTGATATCTCCATGCACTCCAATGGAACGATTTGGCTCATGATGGGGTAAAAAATCTTACCCTATTTTATGCAGAAAGTACAGATATACACACAGTACATATACAGATATATAGTATATCTGTCGAATTAAAATTACACAGAGGCACAATTAAGGAAAAGATGTCTAAAAAGCCTCTGTAGGTGAGCAACAAGGAGAACAAGGTTAAGAAGCACTGCCATGGGGATATTTACCTGTAAATATAAGCCGTCCATAAATCCTACATTAACATATACATTATGTTTTATTTTTTTATTTTGGTATCATTAATGTATAATTACATGAGCAACACTGTGATTACAATTCCCCCCCATTATCAAGTCCCCCCCACATACCCCATTACAGTCACTGTCCATCAGGGTAGTAAGATGTTATAGAATCACTACTTGTCTTCTATGTGCTATGCTGCCTTCCCCGTGCCCCCCCCCCGCCCACTGCTACATTATGTGTGCTAATCGTAATGCCCCTTATTCCCCTTATCCCTCCCTTCCCACCCACCCCCTCCCAGTCCCTTTCCCTTTGGCAACTGTTAGTCCATTCTAGGGTTCTGTGAGTCTGCTGCTGTTTTGTTCCTTCAGTTTTTGCTTTGTTCTTATACTCCACAGATGAGTGAAATCATTTGGTACTTGTCTTTCTCCACCTGGCTTATTTCACTGGGCATAATACCCTCTAGCTCCATCCATGTTGTTGCAAATGGTAGGATTTGTTTTCTTCTTATGGCTGAATAATATTCCACTGTGTATATGTACCACCTCTTCTTTATCCATTCATCTACTGATGGACCCTTAGGTTGCTTCCATTTCTTGGCTATGGTAAATAGTGCTACAGTAAACATAGGGGTGCATATGTCTTTTTGAGACTGGGTGCCTGCATTCTTAGGGTAAATTCCTAGGAGTGGAATTCCTGGGTCAAATGGTATTTCTATTTTAAGTTTTTTGAAGAACCCCCATACTGCTTTCCACAATGGTTGAACTAGTTTACATTCCCACCAGCAGTGTAGGAGGGTTCCCCTTTCTCCACATCCTCGCCAGCATTTGTTGTTCCTGTTCTTTTCTATGTTGGCCACCTAACTGGCATGAGATGATATCTCATTGTGGTTTTAATTTGAATTTCCCTGATAATTAGCGATGTGGAGCATCTTTTCATGTGCCTGTTGGCCATCTGAATTTCTTCTTTGGAGAATTGTCTGTTCATATCCTCTGCCCATTTTTTAATAGGGTTATTTGCTTTTTGGGTGTTGAGGTGTATGAGTTCTTTATATATTTTGGATGTTAATGCCTTGTCAGATATGTCATTTACAAATATATACTCCCATACTGTAGGATGCCTTTTTGTTCTGCTGATAGTGTCCTTTGCTATACAGAAGCTTTTTAGCATAATGTAGTCCCATTTGTTCATTTTTGGTTTTGTTTCCCTTGTCCAAGAAGATACTTTCAGGAAAAAGTTGCTCATGTTTATATTCAAGAGATTTTCGCCTATGTTTTCTTCTAAGAGTTTTTCGTTTCATGACTTACATTCAGGTCTTTGATCCATTTCGAGTTTACTTTTGTTTATGGGGTTAGACAGTGATCCAGTTTCATTCTCTTACATGTAGCTGTCCGGTTTTGCCAACACCAGCTGTTGAAGAGGCTGTCATTTCCCATTGTATATCCATGGCTCCTTTATTGTATATTAATTGACCATATATGGTTGGGCTAATATCTGAACTCTCTATTCTGTTCCACTGGTCTATGGGTACATTATGTTTTATGGAGGCCATTATCCTAAGTGAAGTAAGCCAGATGGAGAAAGACAAATACTGTATGATCTCTCTTATATGTGGAACCAATCAATTAATACACAAGCTCAGAGATACAGAGAACAGATCAGTGGTTGCGAGAGATAGGGGGTGAGGGAAGGCGAAGAAATGGGTAAACTGTTTTAGTTTAAATAAATTGAATTTTTAAAAAGAAAAGATATATATACATAAAATAGATTTCATTATATATTATGGGAAACTACACCATGACTAAAGAGGTTTTATCCCAAGAATGACTGAACTGTTTGACACAAAGGCAACTGTTATTAATAATAACAAAAATACCCACATCACTGGATTAAATATTGAAAAATACAATGATTTCAACAGACGCTGAAACAGCATTTGATAAAATTCAACAGCTACTTCTCATTAAAAAAGAAAGAGGAATAGAAATATATAACAATTACAAAATATACAGAACTATTTATAAGAGTTAGTTGTATCTTTAATGCAAAGCAGAAGCATTTTTGTTAAAAATAGGAACAAAACAGGAAGCCCTGTCAGTCCCACCTTGACCTCAGCCACCTAAAATATTCGTCCAGCCCTGCAGCCAACAGGATACTTCATCCCACATGCAAGTTGGTCTGCAGCTTGTCTTCTACTGTCCTTTGACCAGAGCAGCTAGAGGTGAACATCAACCTCCCTACTAGGAATGTTGTCTGATGGCAGCTTCCTGAATCTCTAGCACCTGGCTATATTTATCTTTCTGGATCCTTCTTGAATCCTTGGGAAGCCTGAGTTCTCTTGCTGTATTTCTTACCAATCTCATGGCCCTGGACCTTGTTTACATCCTTACTCGGCATGGCTCATGTAACTTGGGAGTTATATATCTCCCCACCAGCTCTCAGACAGATGTGAACTCTAATCAGGACTTGGGTTCACTCCACCCCTTTACTCCCATTTGTTGTAGATTTCTCACTCCCTCTGGAACAACAGTAAGACATTACTACTCTTGAATATTGTTCATTCTGGCTTATTCCTTTATACCCTCTACTTATTTGTGCATACTCCCATAGATGGTGATTTGCCAACACCCTTTAGAAGCTTATAGAGTCATGGGTCTTGCAAAAAACAGAAACTAACTTAAGCAGAAATGAAGTTTACACAGGGGATCGTATGAGTTTGCTAGAACTGACAGAACAAAGCACCGCAAACTAGCTTTAACAACATAAATTTATTGACTCACAGTTCTGGATGCTAGAAGTCTGAAATTCAGGTGTCAGAAGGGTTGGTTCCTCTAGAGAGAGAGAATCTGTTTCAGGCCTCTCCTCTAACTTCTGGTGGTTTGCTGGCAATTTTTGGCATCCCTTGGCTTGTGGATTTTTGCCCTCATCTTCTCATAGCATTCTGTATACATGCCTGTGTACATGTCAGACACATTTCCTCTTTCTTTAGGGACAATCATATTGAATTAGAGGCCCACCCTTATCCAGAATGACTTCGTCCTAATTACCTTACCACAACCCTGTCTCCAAATAGGATCACATGCTTAGATACTGGGGGTTAGGACTTCAACATATGAATTTCTGGGGGACACAATTCAACTCATAACAGTTGTCCTATCAGTAGCTTGTAGCATCAACAGCTGGGCCAGGGTATCAGGATTGAACAGAGCCAAGGGAAGAAGACAGCCAAGATGATGCCTCTGGAGCAACCAGCCCAAGGCTCTGGGGCTCAGCAGAAGGGCACATCTGCCACAGCACTGCTAGTCCCACTGCAGCCCGACATCATGGCTGCCCTGCTGGGTCTGGTCCCCAGGACCCCTGCTGGGGCTCAGACTCTGGACTCCTACGCAGCCATTCACAGCACAGTCCAAGCAGAAGCACCTGAGTGGCCAAGCCTGGGCCACAAGCTCACACTCTAGCTTCTGGGGACAAGAGAAGGCAGATCTGCCTTGCTTTTGTGGTGGCAGGCAGAGTTCTGCCTCCATAGGATATAGAAATTCCCCCACAGTCAGAAGGATGTTAGTATTCTGGGCAGATGTATTGTCAGGATTCTCCAGGGAAACAGAACCAATAGGAGATAGATTAGATAGATAGATAGATAGATAGATAGATAGATAGATAGATAGATAGATAGATAGATAGATAGAATGATAGAATGATAGAATGATAGAAGAGTAGATTTATTATAGGAATTGGTTCACATGATTATGGAGGCCAAGCAGCCCCATAATCTGCCATCTGCAAACTGGAGAACCAGGGAAGCTGGCGGTGTAATTTAGTTTGAGGCTGAAGGCTGGACAACTAGAGGAGCTGATATGTAAGATTGAACCCAAAGGCCCAAGAATTGTGGGGGGGGGGGAGGTGGTTTAAATCCAAGTCCAAAGGTCTGAGAACCAGGAGTGCTGAGGTCTGAAAGCAGGAGAACATGGGTGTCCCAGCCCAAGCAAAGACAGCAAATTTGCCCTTTTTGTCCTAGTCTGGCCCTCAGTGGATTGGGTGATGCCCACCCACATTGGTGAGGGGGAAGCTTCTTGACTCAGTCTACTGATTCAAATCCTAATGTTTTCCAGAAACACCCTCATAGACACACCCAGAAATAATGTTTTATCAGCTAGTGGGTATCCCTTAGTCCAATCAAACTGACCCACAAAACTAACATCACAGCAGACAAAAAGCTGAATGCCATTACAAAGCTGTTTGCCACACCCTGTATGCCGGTGTCCTCAGTGTGGGATACCAACACCAGCAATTCCTGGGAGCCTCTTGGAAATGTAAATTCTTGGTCCTTCCCCAGAAATAGCTTCCTCTAGAAACCCAGCAAGTTTTTCAACAAGTCTTCCAGGAGATTCCTTCCTTTTTTCCTTTTAAAAAAAGCTTGTATAGTTTAATTGAGGTCTAACTGACATCAATAAATTACACAGGAAGTGTACACTTTGATGAGCTTTGACATATATGTATACTCATGAGACCATCACAATTAAGAAAATGCACATTTTTATCACCCCTAAAGTTCCTCAACCCCTGTTGCAATCCTTCCCCTTTCCACACAGACACACAACATCCTGAGGCAACCACTGACCTTCCGTTGCTCTAGATTAGTTTGCCATTTTTATCATTTTACATAAATAGGATCATACAAATTATTCTTTGTCTTCATTCAGCATAATAAATTTTACATTCATCCATGTTGTACTGCGTGCCAATATTTCATTCCTTTTTATAGCCAAGTCGTGTTCCATTATGTGGCTATACTCAGCTTTGTTCATCCATTAACCTATTTGTGAACATTTGGATTGTTTCCAGTGTGAGGTTATTATTTAAAAAGATGCTATAAATATTCATGTGCAAGTCTTTGTATGGACATGTTTTCATTTCTCTTGGGTAAATACCTAGAAGTGAAGTGACTGGATTATATGATAGTTGTATGTTTACTTTTAAAGAAAATGCCAAACTTTTTTTCAAAGTGGTTGTTTTATTTTGTATTCTCATCAGCAGTGTATGAGCTCCACATATTTGTTGACACTTAATAAGGTCAGTCTTTTAAAATCTTTGCCACTTTGAAAAGTATAGAATCTCATTGTGGTTTTTATTTTCATTTCCTTAAGGCCTAATGATATTGAGCATTTTTATATGCTTATTTGCCATCTGTGTATCTTCTTTGGTGGAGTATCTGTTCAAATCTTTTGCCATTTTTTTATTGGTTTGCTTATTTATAATTGAGTTACAAGAGTTCTTCATATATTCTATATATGTCTTCTGTCAAATATCTATTTTGCAAATATTCTCTCCTGGCCTGTGCTTGGTGTTTTGTTTTTGTTTTTGGTACTGTCTTTTGAAGAGTAGAAATCTTAAATTTTGATAAAATCTAATTTATTATGAAATCTTGCTAAACCCAAGCCTACTAAGATTTTCTATTCAATTTTCTTCTGGAAGTTTTAGCTCTTAAATTTAGGTCTATGATCCACTTAATGTTAATTTTTAAGAAACTTTTTATTTTGAAATAAGTTTAGATTTACAGAAAAGGTGCAAAACTAGTACAAAGGCTTTACATATATCCCTTTCCCAACATCCCCTAATGTTAACAACTTACATAGCCATAGTACAATTATCAAATAAGTTAGCATTATTAACTAAGCTACTGACATTATTTAAATTTCACTCATTTTCTCCCTTAATAAACTTTTTCTGTTGCAGCATCCAATCTAAAATCCCATATTACATTTAGTTGTTTCTCTTTAGTCTCCTTCACTCTACGACAGTTCCTCAGCCTTCTCTTGTCTTTCATGTTAATTTTTATGTATGATATGATAAAGGTCAAAGTTCATTTTTTTATGTGGCTTTTAGTTATTCCAGCATAATTTCTTGAAAAGGTTATCCTTTCCCTCATTGAATTACCTTGACAATCTTGTCAAAAATCAATTGATCACATATGTGTGAGCCTATTTCTGGACTCTCTATTCTGTTCCATTTAGATATCTATTTATCTATCTTTACACCAATATAACATTGTTTTGATTTTTGTAGCTCTATAATAAGTCTGAAATCAGGTGGTGTTAGCTGTCCAAATTTGTTCTTTTTCAAAGTTGTTTTGGCTAATCCAGGTCCTTTGAATTTCCAGATGAGTTTTAGATCAGTTTTTAAAATTTGTTTTACAAAGAGCCTTAGGAGATTTTGACTGGGATTGAGTTGAATCTATAGGTTAATATGGGGAGAACTGACATCTTAACAATAGTGAGTCTCCTGATTAATAAATTTAGAATTTCTCTCCAATTATTTAGGTCTTCTTTAAATTCTCTCAGCAATGTTTTGTAGTTTTCATATTCTGTTGTATACAGATCTTCCATATCTTTTGTCGTTTATCCCTCAAAAGCCTTCCAGTTGAGTCTGATGCAAAATAAAGTTTAGAATCACTTCTCTACATCAGCACTATTGCTTAAATATGGTGTTAGAAGAGTATTAGAACAGAATATGCAAAAAAATCATTATTGCAAACATAATTGGGAACTTAGAAATCCAAAGGCATGGGTTATAATTCATATGAATTAATAAAACAGTTGAGTAAATTAGATGAATATAAGATACAGTGTGTATTCAAAACACAACTTAATTCCTTTGAACTGATTAGAAATTTTAATTAAAGATGAGATACCATTCACAATAGTAACAAAAAGAATACCAAAGAGAATTTTAATCACATTCAGGCTGATCTGTGTTTTCAAAAACCATGTATTTTTCTGTGTGTATATGTATGTAAATGAATAGAAAAAGGTCTGGGAGCCTGAGATAAGTGCTTTTCCCAAGGGAGGGGAAGAAAATGGAGAGAGTAATGAAGGGCTTATCTGCTCCCTTTGAATTTCTTTCAATGATAATGTATGAACATAACACTTATATTTAAATTTTTAAAACTTTCCAAAAAAGCATGTATGATGGCATTTTGTCAAATTACAGATACATTTATGTATACTGAGAAAAGTTCTCAAAAGATGATTACACAAACAATAGCGGTTATGTATAGATAGGATTTCAGATGATTTTCACTGTGATTTTTCTTTGGTTTAATGTTTTACAGTTAGCATGTTATATTTTTATAATAAAAAGTAATAAAGATATCTTCATTTTGAAAACAAAGAATCTAAGGGGTGCTGTTCATAACATAAAGAAGGACACTTATAACTAAGACAGAAGAAAGAAGAATATAAACAAATGGAAAAATAGATTAAGTTCCTATTTACAATTTATAGTATATTCATATATAAAATAATAAAGGTGAATCTTCACAAGCTATAAATAGATTCAAACACCAATTAGCATTTCCAAACCAGAAACTTCCTGTTAAAATATTTATTCTACTCTCCTTTTATGAAAACCACTGAACATAGCAAAGAAATGAAAATAGAAGGGGAGAGGGAGACTACCATTTTCACTGGGACAAGGAAACACCAAACCAGAAACCATGAAACACACCTGCTGGTTACTGTAGGATCACAACTGGGACAGGAAAAAGAGATTCCAGGTGTCTCCTTGGATCCACATCTCTCCAAAGGTCTTTGGTGGAAGGACGGCTAATGACACTTTACTCCTTCTTTGAGATGAAGCATGGGCTGCCTCCAGGAACTGGGGAATGTGCTGTATGTAGAGAGTGGGACCCACAGTGCAGAGTGGCAGTGGAGATGGGGCTGCAGGAACCACCTTGCTGACCTCACCTCCAGAGAGGGAGACATGTGGGCATGATGCATGGGAGGATGAAAGGGAAGGAGGAAGAGGAGGCAGGGACCACCAGATTGCACCACAGGATCCTCTTCAGTCTGCATCATATGGATTTACAGAACAGCAAGAGCAGAAGGGAGATCGTCTCCAAGGAAAAGGGAATAATTGAAACAGTGTTTGAGACAAGAAAACCTGTTAAAGTTGAAGGATCCTAGATGTTCTCCAATCCCCCTACCAGCTTCTCCACTGGTCATACCCTTATTCAGCTAGCAGTGGACCCCATTCAAACCATAATGGGATTTACACATAGAAATTATAGAGGAAGTGAATATACACAAAAAGCTGATAAAAATAAATACATACTGCAAGAGGAATTACCCAGGAAACAAAAATGATGTGCAGATAAATTCTCCATACTCTTAAAGGAATTTTAGACAGTACCATCTTTCTAGAAAAAGACCTCCAAGAAAAGACTTAAGAATTCAAAGAAGAGATTTAAAAAAAAGATAAAAAGCAAGCTAGTAGATTCAGGATGTAAACAAAAGAGTAAACCATGATAAAGAAAGAATCTACATTAGAGGAAACAGAAAATAGGATACAAATAACTGACTATGTAGTTCAAACCATACTCTGGGAAATCACATGAAATGAACATCAACAATATAAAACAAGATTTGTTAATGATTCTAGAGAAAATTCCTACTGTTATAGAAGACCAGTCATAGGGATCCTTGGCATTTCTGAAGGAGAATAGGCATTTCTAGACAATAAAAGGAGTTAAATATAAATTATTTAAAAAAATAGAAGAGAACCTAGTTCAACCATTGTGGAAAACAGTATGGAGGTTCCTCAAAAAACTCAAAATGGAAATAACATTTGACCCAGGAATTCCACTCCTAGGAATTTACCCTAAGAAAACAGGATCACAGATTCAAAAAGACATATGCACGCCTATGTTTATCGCAGCACTATTTACAATAGCCAAGACATGCAAGCAACCTAAGTGTCCATCAGTAGATGAATGGATAAAGAAGATGTGGTACATATACACAGTGGAATATTATTCAGCCATAAGAAGAAAACAAATCCTACCATTTGCAACAACATGGATGGAGCTAGAGGGTATTATGCTCAGTGAAATAAGCCAGGTGGAGAAAGACAAGTATCAAATGATTTCACTCATCTATGGAGTATAAGCACAAAGCAAAAACTGAAGGAACAAAACAGCAGCAGACTCACAGAACCCAATAATGGACTAGCAGTTACTAAAAGGAAAGGGGTTGGGGAGGGTGGTTAAGAAGGAAGTGATAAGGGGATTAAGGGGTATTATGATTAGTGCACATAATATGGGGGGGCACAGGGAAGGAAGTATAGCATAGAGAAGACAAGTAGTGACTCTATAGCATCTTAATATGCTGATGGACAGTGACTATAAGGGGTATG
Source organism: Smutsia gigantea (assembly GCA_032199065.1). NCBI lineage: Eukaryota > Metazoa > Chordata > Mammalia > Pholidota > Manidae > Smutsia > Smutsia gigantea. Next base: position 22,533 of record JAVSCE010002911.1, read on the forward strand.
TGGTGAGGATTTTGATAATAGGAGGGAATGTAGTAAACACAATGTTGCTCATGTGAAACAGCATAAGCTTGTATATCAATGATACCTTAATAAAAAAAAGAAAAAGAAAAAAAATAGAACAGAACCTTCTTGAAATAAGGATGACTTGAATCTGCAGGTCAAAAGGGCATATATATGCCCAGAAAAATTTATATAGACTGTTCAACATCAAGATATATCCTCCTGAAATTATGAAACCCCATGATAAAGAAAGTCTCACATGGATGGTCATGTAGTTAGTAAACCACATACAGAGAGAAAAATAAAGCTTCTGCAGGCTTCCTCACAATGCCAAAAGAAGAAGACCAACATCTAAGGAGGCCTGAAGGAGAGAAGTCATGATGCAAGGACCTGTCGAGTTATCCTTCAAGTTTAAATGCATTAGACAGGCATTCTCTGGTGTGCAAAACCTTAGGGTTTATAAAGCACTCAGGAACCCATCTTGACAAACAATTTAGGAATAAAATCTATCCAACCACAGATGAGTCAAAATGAATTCTAGAATAGAAAACCTGGGAGTATTAATTTCCTAGCACTGCCATTAACAAAGTACCACAAACTGGATGGCTTAGAAGAATAGAAATTCACTGTCTCATAGTTCTGCAGCCTAGAAGCCTGAAATCAGGGTGAGGCAGGACCGTGTTCCTCTGAAGGAGCTAGGGAAGGGTGCTTCCTTGCTTTGTCCAGCTCCTTGTAGCTCGAGGGGTTCACTGGCTTGAGGCAGCATGGCGCCAGTCTTCACATGGTAGTCTCCCCAGGTCTCTTCATAGTCTCCCATCTCTACATGTCTGGGCCCAAATATCCCCTTACGGACACGAGTCATAATGGGTTAGGGCCCACTCCAATGACCTTGTTGTCACTTGATTACCTCTGTAAGGACTCTATTAACAAAGATCACAGGGAGTTAGGACTCCAAAATACCTTTTTTGAGGAGGATATAACTGAACCCATAACAATGGGGTAACACTAAGGGGTAAACACTGCATCCATTAGATATAGAGCTAAAACTGAAGAACAGCAAGAACTACAGTTGGAGAACAAAATGAAATAAAGTAAACATTGACAACAGAATATCATAAAAATCAAGAGACAAAGTCAGGCAGTGAGATAAGGTATAAGTGTGGGTAATTCCTCATTGTTCATAGTAGGAAGTCAATAGATATCACTTAGTTGAAACTTATCTTTAAAAAAAAAGCATAGCAAATTCAACCTCTTAATGTTTTCCCTTTTTTTATAATTTGTAAATCTTTTAAGAACTTGTGGTAAAGAAACAACCAATTTAGTCATTTCTAAGTTTCACTTCAGTTTTTTGAACACTAAACTCAAGTAAAACAATATCAAAATTTTTCATCTAAAATAGTGTGCAGAGATCTTAGTACACTGATGGACAGTGACCTCAGTGTGGCATGGGGGGGACTTGATAATATGGGGGAATGTAGTAACTACAGTGTTTTTCATGTGAAACCTTCATAAGAGTGTATATCAATGATACCTTAATAAAAATAAAAATGAAAAAAAAACAAAATGAAAAAAAATAGTGTGCAGAGTATGATCCTGTTTTTATAAAATTTTATCAGCCATTCTGTCTATCCACATACCTATGGAGTCTCCAATGATGCTTCATAGATGTTGCAAATGGTTGTCTCTGGACAGTAGGATTTAAAGTGAGTTTGTTTTTGTTCTTCATTGTTTGTAGATTTCTATATTATATTATTACTTGAACTTTTATAATAAATATATATTATTATTTTGAACAAAAACCAAAAAACCATTTCTTCACATTTTTTCCCTGAAAAGTTTCCTTTGTAGGCATTGGGGGTGGATCTCAACTCAGCGTCTATGAGGAGGTGGGTCCAGGAGGCAGATGGTGGGATCTGAGGGTGTTTGACAGTCCACACAAGGTGTCTAGGCTGCTGGGAGGCCCATCCACTACTGGGAGTCCTGTTTCACAACCGCCAAGGCAGAAAACTCCTCAAATGCAAATACCACCACAAGTATTAAGGACTTTCCACAATCAGACCCAGCTCCCCCAAAAGCTACATGGCCTATAAAATCAGCAAATGAGTCAGAGCTGCCTTCTAACTTTTGAGAAAGTCCAACATGTGCTTTATGTTTGACCTAAAAAAAACCCAGTGCTCCCAGAAACCAGCCTGAAGGCCAGCTCTGTCCTTCTGGAGCCCCAGGTGAGAGGACTGCCTGCGTGACTTCCTGAGCTCACAGCCGTGTGACCAGGATCCTCGCTCCATCGTCCACGCTGGACAGGAAAGGCATCTGGGCACATAATAGTTGCCACCATATTCATATTTTATTGTTCCTCTTTTTATATCTGGTTGTGCCCAAATGTTTGGCAGGAAATTTATCTTTTATTATTTCTCTTCCTGTATTTTAATAGAAACAGTAGAGGTTTCTGTGGGTACAGCACACAAGCAGCTGGGGTTTTGTGAGGCTGAGCTCACCCCAAAAGAGTCCTGGGGGCTCAGCCTTACTTCCAGAAAGTGGCGTGGCCCTCACACTCTATCTTCCTAGCCTATGTGACGTAACAGGTCTCCCACCCGGAGATACCGGCTCAGAGGCAGTGGGTGTGGGGACGGAAGGCAATCTCCAGCAGGGACGGGGCCCCATTAAGGCCCAACCCGTGTTATCTAAACCTGAGTGCAGGCCTGAGGGGGCGTTGCACACGGCACCTGCCTACTGAACTCTGCTACAGGGCTAGGGATCACATGTAGCTAGTGTCTCAAGGGACCAAAGTGCCAGGCAGGTCGTCCTAGTGACACGGTCACGGAGACAGGTGGTTGGCCTTCAGCGAGTGTTGAGCACAGAGAAACACAGCGGGAAGAGTGACCACAGTTCCTGCCAGCCGCCTGAGAACCTTCTTGGGAAATGTTGTCTATACTCATTTGTTTCTTAACCAGAAACATTATTATTTAAACCTACAGAAAAGTGTTTGTAAAAATATATGAGAAATTCATTTCAAATAAAATAATACTACAAATCTTAAATTCTCTTTATGCTGAATCTAAGCCCTAGAATTGTCTTTTGCAATTTTTCCATCTCTTCTTCACTCTTCAGATACATCTAAGACTGGTATTAATTATCCAGAAAGGCTGAATGGCTCCAAGCTCATACCATTTAGACAAGGCAGCAGAGACCACCTCACCACCCGACCCCGAACTTCGAATTACCTGTGTCTCCTCTCATACCCTTGACCCTTTGTTTGATTCGATTCATGATAGCTTCTTGTGTCTCACTGTGCCTGGCAAAGCTCTTTTCTGACAGTTCTAATCTGGGCAGATGGTTTTTGCTGTACTTACTTATGCTCAGTTAGTTGCATCTTGTCCACATCAAAGTTTACATCTCTAGAGAACAACCTTGGCTTATTAAAAACATAATTTTATTCATTCAACGAAAGTGTATTATGAACAAACAGCAAAACAAGTATGGTCCCTTTCACCACAGCCTTCAGCTGCCACTTAGATTACTGCCCATAACATGGCTGATGGAGTTTCTGCCTTACCAACTTCAAATCTTGGGTGACTATGTTTAGCCATTTTTATATGAGCCATTCTTTCTGCTCATTCAGTCCTCAGCCTGTTCAAATCAGGCTTCTGCCCCCTTCACTCTATGGATATGCGCTTTCCAAGACCACCAGTGAGCCCCTACTCATGCTAAACACAACTGTCATGTTTCAACTCCCATTTGCCTAATCCCTCTGCTCATCTGTGAAACTACTTAATATTCTCTCCCTCTTTAAATTCCCTTCTCACTCTCTAATGGAATTCTCTTCCTTCCCTACCCAAATGTGCTCAGGGTTCCATTCTCAGTGAAAAAAAAAACTCTTTTATCTTCATGTCTTCACTACCGAATGTCTCCAAACCCAATTTCTAGTCCCCTGTATCCAACCCTTATACGATGTCTTAATTTGTCCAGAATTAACACACAATCATGACCCCAAGTTCTGTCTCTCTTCCTGGGTTACATTGTCTGTGTAACATTACATTTCTGCAGCCCAGGAAAACATGTTCAAGAAGAGAAGTGAGAGCCATTCTGAGGTCCCCAAAGAAGAAGTGACACCGAGAGGTGCAATGCTGTCATTGGTTTGACCAGAAATCAAGGCCTCAAAGGATTTAGCAGATACTGACCTCAGAGAGGAAATTCCATTTCTCTTCTTCCTGTCTCTGTGTCCCCCTGTGAGTTCCTTATCTCCCCAGGTAGAAAATAGGCAGGATAACTATTCTTCTCCTTTGCATAGGTGATGTCAGCCCAGAGAAGGGTATATGTGAAAACAAGTTTGGAGGCACTCAAGTGGTTGAAGAGTGAGCTCAGAAGGATTCCCCTAAATACTCCAGTGTGTCCTTAGATTATAAACCAAGCCAACTCATTTAGCTCTGAACCCTGGAACTTTAATCTTTCAAGAACACACTTCCTTCCTGTTTTTCTAGTAATTACTGTTTCCGGCTTCTCTGGAAATCCTACCAGTCACCCTGACTCTCTCTTCCAAAAGAATTGAGTCACAAAAATAGAACCATGAGAAAAGTTAGTTGGATCCCTTGGTTCTCTGAAGAGTGCTGGGTGGAAAGAGCCTGGGCAGAGGGGGTGGGGTGAGGGGAGCTCCTCGGTGACTGGTTCTTCCATCTCAAAGAAAAATAAACTGAAGAAAGAATAAATGTTTTAAATTAGTCATCTGCAGGAAAGGGACTCGGTGGGAAAGAATTCACACTTGGACTGTTCCAGTATTTAAAGAAGGAGTTTTTAACCTGAGATCCATGAATGGGCTTTATCAGAACATCTAGGAACTGTGAACTACTTAATTTTGTGTCTGTGAATTTTTCTGAGGAAAGGGTCCATAGCTTTTACCAGATTCTCAAAGGTGTCCCTGATACCTCCCAAAAAAATAAGAACTACTCACTTAGACATTAACTTAATGGTAATAGTTATCTCTTGCTATATTACCCCAAAATGTAGCAGTGTAATACAAGTAATGTCTATTATCTCACAGGTTGTGTGGGTCAGGAATTGAGGAGTGGTTTAGCTGAGTGACAGCTCAGGGTCTCTGTGATGCTGCAGTCAAAAAGTCAGCTGGGGTTGCTATCATCCAATGGCTTGACTGGGGCCAGAGAATCTGCTTCCAAAATGGTTTGCTCACATGGCTCTTGGCAGGAGGCCTCTATTCCTCGCCACATGCAACTCTCCATTGGGCTGCTTCAGTGTCCTCACAACATAGCAGCTGGTTTCCCCCAGACTGAATGACAGAGAGAGAGCAAGAAAGGCACAATGCCTTTGATGACTTAGTCTCAGGAGACACACACCATCACTCCTGCCACATGCTACTCTACACGCGAGATAGCCCACACTCAAGGGGAGTTCATTAGGCTCCACGTTCTGAAGGAAGAATATCAAAGAATTTGTGACGATATGTTTAAACTACCAAATGAGTAAAGCAGCCTTACTTATTGTCTTCCTGAAAAGCAAAATTATCCCTTTCTTCCATCAGATTGTTTTGCAGAGCTTAGGACTCCCCCAGGGGAGGGCTCCCCCATGACCTTGGGCTAATTATTAAGTTCTGTGTCTCAACTTTGTTACTGGTAACTAGGGATGATAATAGTACCTACTCCATAGGTTGTAAAATGATTAAATGAAATTCTGGATTCATAAATACTAAAAAATGTTAGCTATAATAATGGTAGCCCCACCCCCAATTTAGAGATTTCCATTTACATTAAATAAAATTGTACACTTTTGGATTATAAATCCTCTAGATGGGGTGAGAAATGATCATTTATTGAGAATTTATTTGTAAAGTAGGTGCTGGAAGGCAGGGAGATAAAAAAAAGTTAAAAACAGACCTTGTCGTTGATAAGTCTAAAATTTCTTTGGAGAGAATATATATGCATGAAACAGGGATTCTTTGGAAATCCAGTGGCACCCACCTCTTCTGAGAACAGGGGAGAGTCCCTGCCTTGAGTATGATTTTTAAAGTTAAGATGCAGGCCAGGGAGTATAAATGAAAATTTAAGCAGGGGGTGGATCCTGAAGTTTGACAGGGGACCCCAGAAAGCTTTTCAGAGACTACAGCAGGAAAAAAGAAGGGGAAAAGAGAACAATTTATGAAGTTGAGATTTCACAGAGGAAGGAGACACCTAAAGGAAAGCACAGGAGCCACTCTGAGGGAGTAACTAATGTGTGTAATGGCGATCCCCGAAGAGACCGCCTTATCATATTTACCAGTCCATTTATTGAAACAGAAAGATATTCTACTAACCTTTCAAGGCCAAGGGGAAGTGTCTATACATAGGCTTCTGTAATCTAGAACAGAGTGGCTGTGGAGGTTACTTAAGAAAAAAACAAATCATACTGAAAAACCACTTCTATGACTAATTCAGGTTTTATGTTACATATTTGCTGGTGGGCATTCCACAAAGCTTGTTCCCCGCAGTCTAGCTTTTCTGCTTGTTTCTTATTGTGGGAGGGGCCAGATTACCAGGAGCTGTTTGATTCTGCACAGCTTGTGAAAACTCAGATTCTCAACAGACCTCACAGACAACCTCACAAGGCTGGCGGAAGGAGGAAAAGAGAGGCATCTCCAGCCTGGTGTCAAAGGCCCATCTGCAGCATGGAGGACATGGGAAGCATGGATAATTGTATACTCCTGGGGCCCTCAGTTACCACCTTTCATCTCTGAGGTGTGGCTCCTCTATTTTCTTGTTGCTGGAAACTAGCCTACATTAATTTTAGTCTATAAGAAGCCCAAGACATGAAACAAAAGCCAAAATGAACAAGTGGGACTATCAGACTAAAGATCTTCTGTACAGCAAAGGACACGATCAGCAGAACAAAAAGATAACCTACAGTATGGGAGAATATATTCATAAATGAATTATCCAATAAGGGGTTAACATCCAAAATATATAAAGAACTCATGCCTCAACACCACAAAAACAAATAACCCAATTAAAAAATGGGCAGAGGACCTGAACAGACATTTTTCCAAAAAAGAAATTCAGATGGCCAACAGACACATGAGAAGATGCTCCACATCACTAATCATCAGGGAAATGCATATCAAAACCATAATGAGATATCACCCCACACTAGTTAGTATGGCCACCATCCAAAAGACAAGAAATAACAAGTGTTGGCAAGGATGTGGAGAAATGGGAACACTCCTACACTGTTGGTGGGAATGTCAGTTGGTGCAGACACTGTGGAAGCAGTATGGAGGTTCCTCAAAGAACGTAAAATAGAAATACCATATGATCCAGTAATTCTACTCCTAGGAAGTTACCCAAAGAAAACAAAGTCTCTGAATCAAAAAGATATATGCACCCCTATGTTTATTGCCACATTATTTACAATGGCCAAGCTACGGAAGCAACCAAAGTGTCCATCAGTAGATGACTGGATAAAGAAAAGGTGGTACATATATACAGTGGAATATTATTCAGCAATAAAAAAAGAAAGAAATCCTGCCATTTGCAACAACATGGATAGATCTACAGGGTATTATGCTAAATGAAATAAGCCAGGCAGAGAAAGACAAATACCATATGATTTCACTTATTTGTGGAAAATAAAAACAAAACAAAACAAGACGAAAAAATAGCAGAAGACTAACAGACACTGAGAAGAGACGGCAGGTGGCTACCATGGAGGAGGGGGATAAAAGGCACAAAAATCTCAATTATAATATGAGTGGGTCATGGGGATCTAAGTGCAGCATGGAGAATACAGCCAATGATTCTGTAACATCTTTGTATGCTGACAGTGACTACACTAGCTGGGGTGGGGACTTAATAATATGGTTAACTGTTGAACCAATGTGTTATATACCTGAAACCAATATAAGATTGTATAGCAACTATATCTCAGTAAAAAAGAAAAAGAAGCACAAGACATTTTGAAGTGGGTGAGAGTCAGCTGCTTACTATATTGTACTATTAAGTTACAATGAAAGCAAGTCTCAGGCCAAATTTTACCCTTTATATAGACATTTATTAAACAAACATTCATGAGCAATTAGGCACAGGACATTTCATGCATAGTTTCCACGAAGATCCAAGCACTACCTGACATGAATGGCTGCTGGAGGCAGAAGCAACATTTCGGAGGATGGATTTCGTTGGCCTTGTAGTCGGCATTGGGCAAACAGAAACCCTGCTAAAGCTCTGGAGACGGAGTGATTCAGGATCAAGGGTCTGGCACCACTGTTAAGGTTCATGCTAAAGACCTTGTAGACTATTACATCCCATTCAGGCAAATGTGAGGAATATCCTACGATATTTTAGGCTATTCACATATCTTGACTATTTTTTAATTTCATCAGCGAGGGTCCTTTTCTATCATTCCTCATGCTAATTACCAAACCACTAATTTCACCCATTTATAATATTTATTGTGCTGATGAGCAGTGTCTGCTCTGGACCAAAATGTACATTACTCAGGCACTTGCAGGGGCCACCTTGGCAAAGGGCCTTGCCGATAGGATGCTCTGGACCAAAATGTACATTACTCAGGCACTTGCAGGGGCCACCTTGGCAAAGGGCCTTGCCGATAGGATGCTCACTGACACCCCTCAGATGTCAACTGTCCCTGGACCTGAAGCTGAATCTAACTAGCTACCACACAGCATTACATCAGCAATGCTGCAGTCTGCTCAGGTAAATTATAGATTTCAAGATATTTGCTTTGGCCTGGGAGAAAAAACGATCATTTTCATAAGGTTGAGTGGAAAGTCAGGTGACACAAGGAACATCAGCCCCAGGTTCTGTGACTATTTCCTCAGTTCCAACTTCTGTCTGGAAAGAAGACAATCTGCAGTATGATTGAGATCGCACTGGTGATCCCAAATTCCTAAGCATTATAAATACAGGGAGATACTTGTTAGTTGGAAGAGCTTAGTCTAGTACAAATAGAAGGAATTGTCATTTCACATGGTTCTTGTGGCTTTAGAAGAAGGAACCAAGTCCTTAAAGTGGTCCTGGTGAGGGTGTCTCCGCCTTGGCGCTACTGACGCCTTTGGCCGCATGATCGTGCCGGAGGCGGGCTTGTGCCTCGCGGGACGTTCAGCGGCATCAGGGCCTTTACTCACTGGAAGCCAGTAGCAGCCCCACATAGCCACACACTTGTGACAACCAAATTGTGACAACCTTGCCAAATGTCCCTGTGGGTAAATCACCCTTGGTTAGAACTGCTGTCCTAGTAGATCTTACAGGATCTGCCCCTGCATCCCACTAACCTTTCTCTCTTCTTTAGCCCCCTAAAGAGCATCTCCCAGCTGAGCACGGCAGGGCCCCCCTGGCCTCTGGGTTTCTGCATACATGGTTCCCTCTTCCTGGACGGCCCCTCTCCTCATCTCCTCACCTGGCACACTCTCTGTGTCTCCGTCTAAATGTCTCCCTGCCGCCCTTCCAGAGATCACTGCTGTGTTGTCCCAGCTCCCCCACCACCTTGCAAACCCTCTTTGCACCTGCCATTACCTGTCTGCCTTCTTCTCCAAACTGCTACCTCCATGAGGGCAGGGCCTACAGCTGTCTTGTTCTACTGATTACAGTGCCCACTGATTAGTGGCTCTGTGGTCTGTACTACCTCATGATGGGCAGGCATGGCTGGCCTAGCCCAGATCTGTCCCATAATCAGACACTCAGAAAAGGAATCGGATCATGAAGTCAAGCAAATTCCCCAAAAGATCGGGGACTAATTTTCTGCTCCTTGTTGCATCCAGACTGTACTGATCCCATTAAAGATTAAACAGTAAATCACACACGGTGTGATCTGAAAAAGAGCCTTTTCCTGAGGGCAGTGAACCGAGGGCTACACACCAGAAATGCTTTGCCCCAGGGGCTCCCGTTAAATTATGCCCTCCCTGGGGAAGGGCCCACACCGTGAACCTGGTCAGCTGTCAGGACTCTGGGCAGAGAGCCAGAGAGCGCTCACCCAGCAGACAGGGAACAGCTCAGCAGGGAAAAGGCTGCCACCTGTCAACCCTGGTACAACAGACAATTCACAGGACAGTGATCCCGAACAAGAGACAACTAGCCGCTGCCAGGTTCCCTTTGTCCGCCCCAACCTGGGGCGTCTACAAGGCAAAAGGGAAATACACAACAGAAACTTGGCCCCACTCTCTAAACAATCAATGCTTTACCTGGTTCAAAAGTTGTAACTGAGGCTCTGAAATGGAATCCTCTAAACAATGCTGAAAGGACAGAACCCAGCCCAGGGCAATAGATGCCTGAATTTCCCATGACAGGGCGGTGGTCCCTGTCTTTGCCGGAGTTCCGCTGGCTCTTTCCTGCTCCTCAGTCTCCCAGAATGAGCCCTACACCCAGGCTAAGTCAACCATGTCACCAAATCCACATAATCCTTGTATTATTTTGTACTTAATGCATTCGTAAATATATACACCTTTCTCCATAACAAAAATATTTACTTTATGATTATGTGAATAATATATGCTTATTGTAAAAAAAAAAGGCAAATAATACAAAAAATATAAGGAAGACAAAAATCTCCTGAGCTAACCACCATCACCATTTTGGTGACTCTCCCATAACTTTATCTAAATGCACACATACATGTGATTTTACATACATTAGGCAAACTTCTTTGCTTAAATAAATATATTAAAAAGGAAACTTTCTATTGGCATCATTAATATCAAACTGCCATAGCTTGCCAGAATAGAATGCAACCCCCCCAAATAAATAAAACAATGTGTTTAAATATCTAGTCAGATACCATAGTCCCCAAGGCCCCAAAGCCTGAGGCCCAGTCTGTAGGAGTTAAAAAGATTAGTTAGTATTAGAGAGACTTGACCAGTTAGACTGAAGGGAGACATTCTCCCAGATATAATTAGGATTGAAAGATAGTTAAAAGAAGAAAATCTTTCTCTGTGTCTACTGTTACCTGTTCCATGTTTATACAGTAGCTTAAACTTTCTGGGGTGCCCTCAAGCACCTCCCACACTCTATGGAGAAGGCAGTGGGGCAGAACCCACAAGTACTAGACCCTCCAGGGTCTGCTCAAGACAGCATGGAGGAGAAAGGCCCTGTATGCACCAGCCCCTTCCCCCCAGTAGCCTCAGAAAACTATACAGCCTTTTACAGCACCCAGGCCCTGTCCTCCCCATCCCCAACTCCCAGGCGTCCTTCCGGCCCCAGCGTGGGGCCAGGTGCCCACAAGGGATTCCCAGGCTCCTTTTCCTCCTTCTTCACAAAGACTCTTCTGTCTCAGGAACCAACATTCCTGGACACAAGACCCAATGTGTCTTGTGTGTTGGTGTCAGGATACCTTTCTGCCATGGGTGGGGGCCCCAAGGACAGAAGAGCGACAGCAGGGCCAGGAGAGAGCGAGGCAAGCAAGGCACCCACCCACAGCCTCAGACCCTCATGCCCTGAGAGTAGTGCCTCGCTTGTCTCACCCTCTTCCTGAGCCCAGGAGGCAAGGCCAAACCATGAACTACTCTGTGAGGTATCCATATGGAAAAAGATTAAATGGGATCTTTACCCTACCTAATCCTACATGATTATATACAAAAATTAATTCAGTGTGTATCAAAGGCCTAAAGAGAAGGAAAACATTAAGACTTTTAGAAAATACAGGCATTCAAACATAAGCATGAGCAATTTTTTTTGGACACATCTCCCTGGGCAAGGGGAAAAAAAGCCAAAATGAATAAGTGTGACTACATCAAACTAAAAGCTTCTGTACAGCAAAGGACATGATCAACAGAACAAAAAGATAACCTACAGTATGGGAGAATATATTCATAAATGAATTATCCAATAAGGGTTAACATCCAAAATATATAAAGAACTCATGCCTCAACACCACAAAAACAAATAACCCAATTAAAAAATGGGCAGAGGACCTGAACAGACATTTTTCCAAAAAAGAAATTCAGATGGCCAACAGACACATGAGAAGATGCTCCACATCACTAATCATCAGAAAAATGCAAATCAAAACCACAAAGACATATCACCTCATAGTTAGAAAGGCCACCATACAAAAGACAAGAAATAACAAGTGTTGGCAAGGATGTGGAGAAATGGGAACACTCCTACACTGTTAGTGGGAATGTCAGTTGGTGCAGACACTGTGGAAGCAGCATGGAGGTTCCTCAAAAAATGTAAAATAGAAATACCATATGATCCAGTAATTCTACTCCTAGGAAGTTACCCAAAGAAAACAAAGTCTCTAAATCAAAAAGATATATGCACCTCTGTGTTTTTTGCCACATTATTTACAATAGCCAAGCTATGGAAGCAACCAAAGTGTCCATCAGTAGATGACTGGATAAAAAAGAGGTGGTACATATACATAATGGAGTATTATTCAGCCATACAAAAGAAAGAAATCCTGCTGTAAGTCCAGGGAGAGGGAATCCCAGGGCAAAATACCTCTAAAAACTGAAATCAGTCAAAGTGAGAAATAAAGTTTAAAATGTGTTCATTTCTACAAGTTGCAGTCCAGGCCCTTCTCTCTTTCCTGCTCAAGCAGAAGCAAAACCAGCACTCCCCTCACCTCTTGGATAGGATAAGCCCTCTGTTGCCCAGGTAATTACCCATTAATATGGAGATAAACTTCTCTCCACCCCTGGGGAATTATGCAAATCCACTAAAGCCACACTTCTCTCCATCCTTGAGCTCCTGTTGATATGCAGATGTACTAAAGTCAGGTGAGATATTCTGGATAAATTACAATTTTACCCACACCTGCCATTTGCAACATGGGTAGACCTAGAGGGTAACATGCTAAATGAAATAAGCCAAGCAGGGAAAGACAAATACCATATGATTTCACTTATTTGTGGAGTATAAAAATAAAACAAAACAAAATGAACAAAACAGCAGTAGATTCATGGACAATGAGAAATGACTGGTGGTTACCATGGGGGAGGGGATGGGGGTGGGTGGGTGGGAAGGGTGAGAGGGATAAAAGGCACAAAAATCTCAATTATAATATGAGTGGGGATCTAAGTGCAACATGGAGAATACAGCCAATGATTCTGATCTTTTTATGATGACAGTAACTACACTAGTTGGGGTGAGGATTTAATAATGTGGGTAACTGTTGAATCACTGTGCTGTACACCTGAAACCAATATAATATTGTATATCAACTATACTTCAATTTTTTTTAATTATGTAAAATAATATATTGGTTTTAAAAAAAAGAAAATACGGGCAAAATTTTTTTAAAGGGCTTTATGATGCACCTCATGTTTGTTGCAGCACTATTTACAATAGCCAAGATATGGAAGGAACCTAAGTGTCCATCAGTAGATGAATGGATAAAGAAGAGATGGTACAAATATACAGTAGAATATTATTCAGCCATGAAAAGAAAACAAATCCTACCATTTGCAACAACATGGTTAGAGCTAGAGGGTATTATGCCCAGTGAAATAAGCCAGGTGGAGAAAGACATGTACCAAATGATTTCACTCATTTGTGGAGTATAACAACAAAGCAAAACTGAAGGAACAAAACAACAGCAGATTCAGACTCCAAGAAGGGACTATTGGTTACCAAAGGGAAAAGGTAGGGTAGGGTGGGTGGGGAGAGAGGGCAAAGAGGATTAAGGGGCACTATAAATAACAATCATAATATAGGTAGGTCACAGGGAAAGCAGTACAACATGGAGAAGACAAGTAGTGACTCTATAGCATCTTACTATGCTGATGGACAGTGATTGCAAAGGGGTGGGGAAAGGACTTGATAATATGGGTGAATGTTGAAACTACGATGTTGCTCATGTGAAACCTTCATAAGATTGTATGTCAATGATACTTTTAAAAAATGGCTTTATGATTTGAGGGTAGAGAAGGATTTTTCAAAGACTTCAAAGAACAAACCATAAATAAAATGTTGATAAATTCAACTATGTTACAATTATCTATGATTGCTTTTCTACAGTCACCATAAAGTTAAATGACAAAGTACCAACAGAGAAAAAATATTTGCATTGCATATAACTGAAAAGATTAGTATCCAGAATCTATAGGGGAAAAAAAAAATTTTTTTAATTAGACAAAAGGCTGAACAGGAAACTCACAGAAGAGAAATATAAATGTACTAAAAGATGTTCAACTGTACTACTAAGCAGGAAAATGCAAATTAAAATTAAAATTAAATGCCTATTCACACCCATCTGGTTGGCAAAAATGTAGAGGTCTGACAATGCCAAGTGAGGTTATGAGGAAATAAGAACTTAGCCTGCTGGTATGAGTGTGAATTAGGAGAGCCCTCAGGAAGGCAGTTTGGTGATGTGCAGTAAGGTCAAAGACATGTCTGCCTGGCCCCTAACCCACTACTTTATCCTCAGTTCTTCTGAAACTTGGCACCCGCTTCATCTTCCCAAGGTTCAGCTCTGCACATATATCCCTTTCCTCTTTAGGTCCTTTGGATGGCTCCCAGTTGCCTATGAAAGGGGCATTTATGACTTTTTAGGCTTCCATTATGTAACCAATCTACTTTTGGTTTTCATCCCACTCTACTCTTATGTTTTTAATCCTCTTCTCATAAAATTAACTGCATAGGCTGAAATATCTCTTTTAAATCCTTAACCATATGGAATGTTAAATAAGAGAGAGGTGGAGCTGGGGGATCTAATTTAATACCTTATAGTTACAGAAGAGAATACTGAGGCCCAGTGCGGCTGAATGTCTAACCAAGGCCAGCCCATGAGATAAACAATCAGAGGAGAGTCCCCAGTCAGGGCTCCTACCACTGTACATCTCCCCATAGGCTGACATATCACTGGCCCGGCTATGGGGGTACAGGAGGATCAATCCACGTGGCTCCTTTCATATCACCCTTCTTAACACAGCCCGGGAGTGACAGCCACCACTTGTCACAAAGTAAAAATATGCCAGGGAGCTGGAGCAGGAAAGTACTTTCTGTGCTGGCAGCTCTCTGGTCCTGAAGCACTATATCCCTGATCTGGGATGCCCTTGTGTTCACCTTGTCAGCAGAGAGCATCCAGATCTCTCTTTTACTGTAATTGGGTTAGCCTTGTGGGTTTGCTCTCCTCCCAGCTGTCAAAAGAGATTAGACAGAAATGCAGTGCTGCATCAGGCACAGTTCAGGTGCAGGCTGAGGCCAAAGCAGGAGGAAATTTCCAAATGCATTCATTAATTACCCTAAGTATCCTGGCTGTAGCCACACTGCTTTCTTCCAGCTACAATCGCTTTTGCTGCAACCAGAGCTCCAATGTCTCCCTGTAGGCTGCACCCCCTCAGCAGGGGCCTGGGTGCAAACACAGGAAGGGTGGGGCTTGGGGCAGAGTGCCAGAAGCCTGCGAGGGTCTGTAGCACCCTGCAAGTCTCTTAAGTCATGCCGGAGAGGGTGTGACATTAAAGAGCAAAAACACAGGACAAGTCAAGAAGCAGACCATGGATGAAAGAAAAGAGCTTTTCTCCTGCTTTCTGAATGAGGGGCCCTGTATTTTCATTTTGCTTGGGGGCCCCACCCATTATATACCTGGCCCTGTCTGCACCCCTCCCCACCATGCCCCAGCAGTGTCTTGGTCCATCTGGGCTCCTGTAACAAAATAGCACACCGTGGGTGGCTGAAGATCAACAGGATTTTACATCTCACAGTTCTGGATACTAGAAGTCCAAGATCAGCTGAAGGCCCTCTTTCAGGTTGCAGACTTCTCTTTGTATCCTCCCTTGGTGAAGGGGCAGGGATCTCTGTGGAGCCTCTTTTGTAAGAACACTAATCCCATTCATGAAGGCTCCACCCTCAAAACTTAAGCAGCACCCAAAAGCCCCACCTCCTAATACCATTCACCAATGTATGCATTTGGGGGGACACATTCAGATCATAGCAAGCAGTTTCTAAACTCTAACGGGTAGAAGCGGGACATCCGTTTCCTCAGTACCCTATAGGTGCCTACAGAGGTGGAACTGCTCTGGTGGAGGCCAGTACTGGACCAGGGTGGCCCAGGAATCCCAGCCAGTAGGCTTCCCACATCAGCACCTGAGATGTTCTGAGGAACCAGGTCTGAGAAGACCTCTGACAGTCCACCCAAGTGATACTCAAGCTTTAGCAAGCAAAAAAATCACCTAGAGAATGTTAGAAATGCAAATTCTCGGGCCCCAGCCCCAGAGATTCTGATGCAGTAGGTTTGGGGTAGAGATTGAGATTTTGCACTGTTAACATGCTCCACGTGACACCAAGGCTGCAGGTCTGTGGCCCACACGTTGAGGGATACTGGGAAGCCCTTCACTTCACAGGTGAGACAACCAAGAGCAGATACCCTGCCCGGTGGCACACACTCGTTTGAGGACGGGCACCACGGAACCCGGATCTCCACACCCCAGCTGCCCTTTCCCAAGGCCCCATCAGGGCTCCCACGGACTTTGAGAAAGGAGGGCGTGAGTTAGGGCCATGCTCTGAAATTCCCATAACTGCTTGTTGAGCAAGTGAGTGTCCTAGCAACTGAACAAGCTCTGCCTCCATTCTTCCTCTGACCTCTGAGGCCAGCAGGTAGCACTGGGGAACATGCTGCAAGATGACCTCCATGTGCTTTGAGCCTGTTTCCTTAATGATAGCCAATATTCATGAAGCCCTTATTTGGCACTTTACATACATTGATCCTCTTTTCAAACCTATAGGATAGATACTATTATTATCTCCATTTTACAGATGAGGAAACTGATACTCAGAGAGTGTAGGTAATTTGACTAAGGCCACACAACCAGAGTGCAGAGGCAGGCTTTGAACAGATGTGCTCTGACTGCGTAGCCCAAACACCTTACCACCCTGCTCTAAAGAAACTCATTGCTAAAAGCAAACAGCTCAGTTCTGGCTGCCTTGCTGGAGACCCTCCCATCCCCTGTTCCTTAGCTTTCCCACTTTTATGGTCCAGCTCACCCACAGCTCCCTTTGAAGATTCCCCTCAGATGTGCGGCAGCTCTGCTCATTCACACTCCGCAGGCAGCAACCTGGGTCTAATCCAATCTACCTGACCTTCTACCAGTGCTGGCCTTAAAAGAGGCCAGAGGAGGCCCTGTGCCTTAGGGCCAGGCCCTTTCCAGGACTATGGAGAGCTAGAGGTGGAGTGGGAGGAGTGTTAGGGCAAGAACCTGAAGTCCCTCTTCTAAAATATTCTCATTACTCAGGGCCTTGGAATTCTCTGCACAAATGGCCCTGGATGCTGGGAATTGTCCCCTGGCCTCTCCTCCCAAGGGCACCAGCTGAGTAGGTGCACCCCCTGGCCTTAAGGGTGTCAAGGACTAGGGAGCGTGGATGGCAGAATTGAATGAAACCTCACATGTCTATAAAGGTGAACATGAAGCCCCCCAAGATTCAAGATGAAGAGGGGGTGGGAAAAGAAATTGCAGAGGCCAGTGACTGAAGGTCAGGGCTGAAGGCCAACTCTCCCTGCAGCGCCACTATATTAGTTTTCTATTGTATAACAAATTACCACAAACTGAGGGATTTAAAATGGCACATATTTATTATCTCCCACTTTCTGTCGGTTAGGAGTCTGGACAGTGCTTAGCTGGGTCCTCTGGTTCACATTCTCTCACAGGATGTTGTCCAGGGCTAGGGTCTCATCTGCAGATTTGACTGGGGAAGGATCTGCTTCTAAACTCACAGAGTAGTTGGTAGAATTTTAGTTCCTCAAGGGTCACTGGACTGCAGGCCTCAGTTCCTTGCTGGCTATTGGCCAGAGGCCACCCTCACCCTCCTTTACTTGTCACACAGGCCTCTCCAACATAGCAACTTGTTTAATCAAAGCCAGGAAGGGAAAGAGTCTGCTATCAAGAGAAAAGCCACTATCTTAGGTAACCTAACCATGAAAGCGACATCCCATCCCATTTAACACATTCCATTGGTTAGAAACAAGTCATGGGTCTTGCCCACACTCAGGAGGAGGGGATTTACAAGGTATAAACATCGAGAGGGGGGATCACCGGTGGCCTTCTCAGAAGCTGCTGCCTCAGCTATCCCCCAGCACAGAACTCAAAGGAATCAGAAGGAGTTCTACATTCAAACCTGGCCTTCTCAGGCCCTTTGAAGTTATATTTATCAAGGTAAGAGAACAGATAATATATTAGCCAACAGCATGTTACCTTGAGTTAGAGCTTTCAAATATTTAAATATATGGTATGTGGATCTCTACCAATAGTCTTGCCCTGGCCCCATAGATGTTAGGACAGGCCTGCTTGTGTGCATGTGTCCTGGCTGCCACCTGGCACAGGCAGGGCCTTGTTGGCAGAGTCCATTCTGCTGATCTTTTGGCCCCCACGCGGCCAGGCACAGCATCCATCAAGTGGGAAGCAATCAGTAGTTTGCCTGGGCATCCGCTGGCAGCTGCCCAGCTCCAGGGGTGGCCCTGCCCCAGCTGCTGCCATGAGGCAGCCAGGCTGATTTTGAAGCTTCAACAGTTGGGTTTCCTCTTGAGCAAGAAGAGAAGATCCCACATGACACAGGAAGGAAGTGAGAAATGCAAAAGCCCCCATATCAGCAAGATGCAGCAGACTCCTTCCAGGCGAGAAAAAGTTCTGCCTTCAGACAAAAGCATGATTATTAGATTTCTTCCTATTATTATTTTATTTTTATTATAAAAATAATGAATAGGGTTGTATTTTTTAACAATATATAAGAAATAAAAGAGCCATAGTTCCACCACTGAAACTCTCTGTTGTGCATGTATATATGTATGTATTTTAATTTAGTAATGAAATACATGACATTCATGTAATTTCATATGTAATGTACTTAAAATTTCCTTCCTCAGAAAATGTTTCCTATGCATAACTTTTTGTTAATGTTATATTTGTGTGGGTTGGGGGCTTTAAAAAAAATAAAAGATCATACTGTCTATTCAGTTATGTATGTACTTTTTCAGGACAGTAAATGCTTTTTTTCTAGATTAGAAATGTAGAACTTTAAAATAACTTTCAAAAATGGATAATAGATTCACAAGGTCAAAAAAATTACATGGTGAAAAGTCTCACTTTAACTGGGTTACTCCCAGTTCACATCCCTGGCAGTAAAGTTAACAGTTCATTCTATGTCCTTTCAAAGATAGTTTTTGTGTATATAAGCAAATAAATATTTTCTTCTTTTCTGTCTTCTACATAGTGGTGGCATATTGTACACACTGTTTTCACTCAATATATCTTGTAGATGGTTCCATGTCTTTGTATACCAGTAGTTCTCAATCGTGGCTGAATATTAGAATTATCTGAGTAGCTTTTAAAAATCCCAGATGCTCAAGCCACACCCCAGACCTGCTAAATGAAAAACTATAGGGGTGGGGCCCAGGCCTCAGGATTTTTTAGGGCTTCAGGTGCAGTCAAGGTTGCATAGGACTGGTAAAAAAGCTTCATTAGAAAGAAAGTGGAAGGAAAAGGAAATACAATATTTCCATCACTGCTTAAAATAGAAAAATAGGTGACCAACTCTCCTGGTTTTCCCAGGACTGAAGGATTTCCCAGGAATGTGACTCACAATGCAGAAGCCAGGATGAGCTGCTCACCCTATAACGAAAATTGGTAGATATGTCTAGGGTATCACATAATATCAAGACTATAGAAAGAAATTTGGTGCTTCACTGAAAAACTATGCATCATCTGTAACACACCCCTCTGGGCTGTTCATTGTCTTTGAGCTATTTAGCATCTCTTTGTAAACTGTAGGTAAATGATAGATATGCAAATCTGTAGTGTTTTGGTACAGTTTTTTTGACATCCTTCCCCCTTTGGAAAAACCAGTTTTGCCTCTGTTTGTAATTCAATGATTTTTTTCCATTTAAAGTTGTGTACCTTTGACTTTTCCTCTGAATCTAATACCTGTCTAGTTCCCTTGCTAATTAATGAGTAAAATAAAATCTTTAACACATGTCCCTTTTCATATCTAAGCAAGAGTCGTGGAAGGCTATAAAGATAACTACTAGAACATAAGCACAAACCTTTCAAATTATCACTAAAAACAAACACAATGATAAAACTAAAAATAACAGATCCAAACATAATTGTCATATCAGTAAGTATAAGTAGGCCAAACTCCCCTGTTAAAAGAGACTCATATCATATTGCTGGGGGAGCGCTGTGTATTTTCCTCAGTGCTTGTCCCTCCTCAACAAAGAATTGAAGGGCAGAGACACAGGAGCAAAGCAAGAGTGAAAGTTTTATTTAAAGTTGTTTAAAGAGAGAAAAAGTACAGGCCACCTCAGCAAGGAGAGGCACCCTGAAAGCTTGGAGAGAGAAAGTTTAAGATTAAAAGGTTACACACTTAGAAAGTGCGGGCGACCTCAGAGAGAGGAGCGCACACAATGCTCCCCCAGCAATGCCACAGATTAAAACCTAATGATAAAATGATTAAGAAACATTGAAAAGATTGATAAAATGTGTTTTTAACCAAACAACTATAAAAGCTTAGCAGAGATCATGATCTTAATACTAGACTTGGTGAATTCTGGGCAAAAATCATCAAATGAGACAAGGGTTATTTAATAATGAGGTGAAATTCACAAAAAAAGATACAACTATTAATATCTACGTAACAATATTCATTAATAAAGCAAAAGCTAGAGGAAATACAAGGAAAAATAGAAACACATCAGTAAGGGAAATTAATTTTCCTATCTTTTAGGCTATAATCATAAGACCTAAATAACATAATTTTTAAAATAGAGCTGCTTGCGGACTAATAGTTACCAAAGGGAAAGGGACTGGGGAAAATGGGCGGGAAGGGAGGGATAAGAGGGAAAAAGGGGCATTACGATTAGCAGATGTAATGTTGGGGGGGCACGGGGAGGGCAGTACAACTCAGAGAAGACAAGTAGTGATTCTATAGCATCTCACTACGCTGATGGACAGTGACTGTAATGGGGTTGGTGGGGGGGACCTGATGAAGGGGTAGTTTAATAATCGTAATATTGCACATGTAATTGTAAATTAATGATAAAATAAATTATTAAAAAAATAGAGCTGCTTGATATATATCGAATTTACAATGTGAAAACTAGAAATTTATTTTATTTTCATGTATCTACGGAACATTTTCAAAATTAATGACTCTACTGTAATTAGGTCACAAAGAAACTTCAATAAATTCCAGAAGTAATGTAAGTAAAGAAGAGAAAAATGTCTTTTTCCTTTTACCCTCCTAGGTTCAATGCCTGGGAGTTTCACATGGATGAGACTCAAGGAGGATGTCGCCTCTGCATGGAATGTTCAACCCAGGATTACTCTCATGGCTCACTCCCTTACTTTCTTTAGACTTCACATCAAATATCACTTAATAGGCAAGGCTTTCCCTGACCTATGTAAAATAGCAACAACACACACACGCATGCACGCACACATATGTGCGGGCACACACACACACGCCTTATACCCTTTTCCTGTTTTTCTCCATGGCACTTACCAAGCATCACTATATATTTATTTGTTTATTTCCCCCAAAAAATGTGTGCCCCATGAGGGCAAGGAATGTATCTATTTTGTTTACTACCAAACCCAAAATGCCTGAAAGAGTGCTTGGCATAGAATAGGTGCTCAGTGAATATATATTGAAAATGAATATGTTTAGTGAAAAAAAGGAAGATGCTGGAAAGTGATTTTTAATATGCTTCTATTTGCTTTTTCTTTAAAGACTGTCCATGACCAACCCCATGAAACTTCTTTAAAAGTTTATGGAAGAAACAGGAGGTGATGGCTGCCTGCAGTTGGCTGGGAGACACTGTGGGATGGAGGCTTTCACTATATTCTACTGTAGATTATTAACTATCCAAAAACTTTAACTTGAAAATAAAAAGGAAAGCACTTATGTCATTTCTTCTGTATAGGTCCACGATGTGGTGTAACTCCGGGGGAAAGTGTGTTCCCAGCCTGGGGCAAATACACCTGTGAGGCTGAAATCAGTCAACGGGAAAAACCTTTACCTGGAGGCCTGGCTCCGTTGGTCTCTCTCTCTTTCTGGCAGCTGCTCTCATTCGCCTGTTTCTCTACTGTTTTGGCTGGGGAGGCCCCCAAACCTCTCCTGTCTGGGACACACTTGCTTCTCCACCTGCCCCTCATAAACACCTATTGATATGGAGATGGACTAAGGCCAGGCTAGAGATTCTGGAAATACTGCAATTTTACCCACATGTGCTGTCATATGGATATATGGTAAGTCATTTCATCTGTCTTCTTTTGATGGACAATTAAGTTATTTCCAGACTTTTGCTATTACACATAAGGGAGTCTGGATGTTTACTTTTCACATGTCCTAACAAATAGGATGCTGAGGTCTTTCTATTCCCCTGACTTTGGCTCTAAATCTTTGCAGTTGAAAATGTAACCCACATCCTATAGGATTTGATGGCTGGAAGTGGGGCTGCCTCAGAAAGCAAAGGGTCCAGAGAAAGAGAGAATGTAATTATCCTCATTTATACATTCATCCCTGAGCCTGTGTATATTTACTAATTTACCAAGATAGGACTGTCTTACAAAAGAGAGGGAAAAAACACAGAACAAGAAGCTTCTACCAAGATGTGAAGACAGTTTAGTATTCCTCATTCACACAATGGAAAATGGTCTAAACTAGAAATGCAGAGTCCTGGTTCTGCTACTGAAGAGCTGTGTGAACTGGAAGAAATCACTTCCTCTCTCTGGGCTTCCTCCAGCCCCTCATCCACCTCTAGCTGTAGCAAATATGCTGGGGCTGTCACTTTGCTGTGGTTCCTCTAGTTGTAAATAGGGCACTGGACTGGGTGTGAATTCACATGACACCACGTAGAGGGAGAAAAGCAAACAGAAAAGCAGCTGCCTTCATTTCCAGAAGTCATGCTTATACCTACTGAGGCTGACAGGCAAACAGGTACAGGTGACTCCAGAAGTACAGGTGTAGGAGCAGAAGAATCAGAAATAGGGCACCAGGTATCTCTGGCAGGACTCAGGGAGGCTGTCATGACTGAGCCCTCTCTGTGGGTCTTTCTCCAGCCCCTCCAGGGGCCCAGAGTGTCCCAGGATGCCGGTCCCTTGTGCAGCCTCTGACAAGGCACCAAGCTCCTGGGAATGACTCTGCCCTGTTCTCCTGCCTAATCTGAAGACAGACTCTAGGACAGAGGCTGATGGGCACATTTTCACCACCCCAGCCCACTAATGGAGGCCATGTACATTCTTATTCTGTGGATGTGTAGTTAAATCTTTATTTAGTAAAAAATATGAAGTTGCAGGGTTTCCTTCCACCTGTTCAAGTGATGAACGTGATGAGAATAATTTTCTTGTTCATTTTCAGTTTTCATCAGTAATTAAAAGTTTCTTAAATAAAGAATTTGTGGGGTTCTCTGCTGACATATTTCATGAGAAATGTACCTAACAAAAGATTGTTCACTTTCAGTGTTTCTGGTTTTTAAAAATTTAAGCAGATCATCATTTCTAATACCTTTTCTCTTCTGCTTTTTTTCTTTTCAGAGCTCCACTGTCCTATTTTCTAAGTTGATTCCTTCTTGTACTCATTCCCAATGAGCTAAGAATTTACAAAATAAAGTTTTCTTCTAAAACACTCAAAATTATTAACATTACAAAGGAAAATACAAAAAATTAACTACAAAATTTAAAAATCAAAAGTAAATAAAGCTGGATTTTTAAATATTTTGACTTCTTAATTAAATCTTATTAAATATTATTATATGTAAAAATAAAACTTCACAATTCTGGGGTTTTAATGCCCAGTTAATAAACAAAGCAAAGAACCTGTATCACACTTCAAATATCTTACAACTACAGCTATATGTATACAAATGCATTAAAATATGCATTTTTTAATATGGCAAAATGTTCTTCAGACACTGCAGTATATTGCTGCTTAACATACCCAACACATCACACCTCCCTGTGTCCAGCTCCTCTGCAATGTGGTTTTTGCTGCGCCTCCCACCAAGAGATAGAGTGCCCTGCCCAGTACCGCTAACATACCCCTTGGATCTGGGCACCCTTAAGGCTTCATTGGTTAATGGACTGAGCCAGAAGTAGCACCATACACTTTTCAAGGCCAGGCCTTAAGAAGCCTTGTAGTTTTATTTTTGCCATCTTGGAACATTTCTGCTATTATGTAAAAAAGCCCATTCTAGCTGAGGGTGAAAGGCCATTTGGAAAAGAACTGAGGCATATTGGCCAACAGCCAGCAAACTGCCCAATATGAGCTAAGCTATCTTGGACCATCCAGCTGGCCGAGTACAGCTGCATAAGTGAATCCAACAAAGATAGGCAGAAAAGTGCCCCAGATGCACCCAGCCCAGAATTGTGAACAAATGGATTGTTTTACACTACCAAGTTTCAGTGTGGTTTGTTACAGAAACAATAGATAACAGACACAGATACCATGTGCAACTCTTGTGAATACTGAGTTAATTTGTGAATGTCTCCAGAATCACAAATTAGAACAAAGAAAGGAAGAAAATGGACCCCTGGCACTATTGAGAAACAATATTTGGTTAGGCCAGGACTTATTGAATTAATGTTCTCTGAGAGGAGATGTGACAAATTAATTTGTCTTCTCTCTTATTTACACATATCAGCTAAGTAAAATTATTTCTCCCTTCAAAGCAGTGACTGTCTCCAAGATCAGCAGAAGCATAACCCATAAACCTTACAGCGTTTGGACTCGGCAGTCTTTTGCTTTGAGAATATAAGAGGAAAGGTGGAGGCTTCAGTGTTAGTCGTGAGCATCCATATTTGGGGTTGCAGGTCACGATGTGCAAGTCTAGTGCTAAACACAGGATCCCAGGGTAGAGAAGTGCCCAGGTGGCCTTTAATAAATTCAAGTTTTGTGTTTGTCACATGCAAGGTCCTCTAAAGTATGGGGGCCCAGGATGGAGGCCTCCTTGCCTGATCTAAAGCCAATATTACCTTGATTCTAGTTTGGGAAAATGATTGAGGCTTTGTTTCAGGATTTGCCTGTGAACTATGACTAAGCAAAATTGGTGATGGCTATTAAAATTTGAAATATGCCAACCTCTTGATACATAAATCCAGCATTATGTAAAATATCCTACAGAAATAAAAGGACCAAAATATTAGAGTAATCTGCAAAAATGTTCATCACAAACATTGATTAAAGTAGGAAAAACTGAAAACAACTTAAACATCATTTATAAAGGCATGGTTAAGTGACTCGTGATTCATCCACATTAGCAAATGTTATGCAGCTGTTGAAAAGGTTGTTGTATCTATTGACTTGGAGAGTTTTATTCATTTTGTCATTCATTAAACATTTACTGAGCATCAACTATGAACCTGACACTGTTCCAAGTACTAGGGATACAAGAGGGAACAGACAAGGTTTGTTGTTTATGGGATTCCCATTTTAATGGAGACAGACCATAAACAAACAATAAATAGCAATATGTATATCCCATGGTGGTGAGTAGGTGCTACGACAAATAATGAAGGTGGGTCGGGAGACCCAGAGTGAGGGAAGGAACTCTGTGGCTGTCAGGAGGAAGGGCTTTTTGGACTGAGGGAACAGCCCTGATTTGGGAATGTGCTCAGTGGGATCTAGAAAGATCAAGGAAGCCTAGGTGGCAGGGGAACAGGGGTAGGAGGGGAGGTCAGAGAAGAGGGTGCATGTGTGAAGATGGTCTAGGCCTTGTAGGTGCTGGTGAGAACATGGTTTTTACTCTGTGTAGGTTGGGAAGCCCTGGAGGGTTCTGAGATAAGAAGCGACCTGATCTGACTTGGGTTTTCAGAGGATCCCTCTGGCAGCTGTGAGAAGCCAGTATGAAGCAGAGAAGAGCTAAGAAGCCACCTCAGTGGAGAGAGAGGACAGAGTTACACCAGGGGGAAGCCATGCAGTGGGGTGATATGGTTGGGTTCTGGTTAGGTTCTTGAAGGCAGGCCTGCAGGGATGTCCTAATGGAATTGGATGTGGGGGTGTGAGCAAGGAGCCAGGTGGCCAATATGTAGTGTTAATGAGAAAAGCTAGTTTCAGAATTATGTGAGCATAGCATGATCCCATTTGTGTTCAAACAAACAACAAACACCCTCTCCCCTTGTGCATGGAGCGTGTTATATGAGTGTATCGGTCTCCTCAGGCTGCCATAACAAAATACCACAAACCGGATGGCTTACACAGCAGAAATACATTTTCTCACAGTCCTGGAGGCCAGAAGGCCAAGGTGAAGCTGCCGCCAGGGATGTTGTGGCAGCTCTCTGCCTGGCTTGTAGCCGGCTACTTTCTTGCAGTGTCTTCACAAGGCTTCTTCTCTGGAAAGCGCCACCCTTATGACCTCACTTAACCTTTACTAACTCCTTATAGGCCCTAGCTACACATACAGTCACATGGGGCGGGGGTGGGGTGGGCTTTCCACATTTGAATTTGAGGGGGACACAGTTCCGTCCCTAAGAATGAACATGGAGAAAGTTGCCAAAGGTGACCCACAGCAGTCAGCATTGATCACGTGAGGGGCCGAGGGCCAGGGGAGGGTGTTTATTCATTCTTTTCCTCTGAATGGTTTCATCGGTTGCAGTGAGAGTATGTCAATTTAAAAATTGTTGACAAGGCATTTTAGAAAGATTTTTAAGAGCGGAAAAAAAAAAGCCACCTTGGCTTGGAATTCAGTCCCGCACATAATTTTAAGTCTACCACCCAGGCTCTGGCAACAAGATCTGTTCCTAACCCCTGGCTCCGGCGAGCTCTGCATTTGGCTAAGGAGCCAAGGAGACAGAAACCAGCATGATTCCTGCCCTGATCAGGCTGCGGTGCCCAGGACAGGACCGCATCCCAGTAAGGCAACCTGGGGGAGAGGGTCTGAGATGGAAGTGACTGGAAGGAATGCTTAGGGACTTCCGGCCAGTGAGGCTAGTGTAATATCCCCTCCCAGAAGCCTAAGGCGACCCCGCCACCCGTCCGCATAGGAGATTCACTACTATGACTCCAGCTGACCCCTTCTGCACCCACCGCCCAATCCTCCTTTGTCCTCCTGAGCTCTGGAGAGCAGCAGTTTTCCTTGTCTGCCCATCTAGAAAGGAAGCAGTGTGTGTCTTCTGCTTCTCTTGACTCCTCTGAGCACCACGGCGAAGCTCAGGTCACCTCAGACCACGCGGTGGGGATTCGGAATCCCGGCTCTGCCACTGTGTGCTCGGTGACCTGGGCAAGCTGCTGGACTTCCCTCACCCTCACTGGAGATATGAATCTCTCCCTCTAGAGGTGTGGTGAACGTTCAGTGAAAGAATGTGGACAATTTCCCTGTTTTTTCCCTATCGAATGGGACCTGCCCCGCTGACACACGACATCGGCAGGAGTAGCATTGTCTCCTCATAACAAAACCTGCTGTGGGCCAGCACCTTATAGGACACTCCACACACACAGGCTCTCTGGAGCCTCACAGAGACAAGGATCCGTATTACAGCTGCGTCAGACAAACTAAGGATGGGGGGAGAGAGGCAGTTTGTCCAAGACCACGCTGCTCAGGAGTGCATCTGGGATTCAGGCACCTCTCCCCATCCCAAGTCCTGAGGCCTTTCGTCCCACCACGCGGCCCTCACTGGGCTGCTGAGAAACTCACACGGTTTAGTTTGTACGAAGCACAGCCCCCTGGGTGAACATGAGGTGTCAACGTCTCTATAACAGGTCATCCCTGGCCCAGGGCACCCCTGGACTACTCATGAATTCACCAGATACTTGCTTTTATGCCCAGCACTGAGCCTGACAGCCAAGCTGCCGGGGGCAGTGAGTGAAGGCTGGGATGCTTCCATGCCCCAGGTAGCACGGAGGACACTCCACAGCCAGCAGGCCTGGAGGGACGTGCAGGCAAAGGCTGAACCCTATCCAAATACTAGGTGATCTCAGACCAGTCACCTCTGGGGCCTTGGTGGCTCAGCTGTAAAATAAAGATGGAGGAGCCTGCCATGATCTGGGGTCCTTCCAGCTCTAAAGGTTTGTGGTCCCACAGAGAAGCTGGGGTCTTCTGGGAGTGGAGGCGTCATGAAGTCTTGAGCCTCATGGCTTCTAGAAAGCTCACCACAAAGTCCCACAGATAACAAATCCCTGCTGGGGCCCCCCATACCCACCCACCCTGCTCATGGTCTGACCCTGCCTTACTTCTCTTCCTTCTCTTCCTCTTACATTTCTCCTGTTCCTTGTATTCCAGCAAGAAAGCCCTTCAGAGCGCAGGGACTCTGCTCATGCAGTCCCTCTGACGGGAACACCCTCTTGTGACTCTTGGAGTGTGTGGCTAGCTCCTCCTCGTTCTTTAAGATCCCACACTGGTAATAAAGGGATCCAGAATATATCACCGTGAAGAGGTTTTTTTTCCTAAACTCACCCATCTGCCTAAAAGCAGAGCCTCCCAAAGGAATTCAAGTCATAAATCCCCTCCCTGAGACTTTTGCAACCAGAGAATATTGACTCCTGTTACCAAGAAAAGTTGCCAGGGGATAAGAAATCACCTAAACAGACATTGTCACAAAATTATCACATCCATCTATTCCCCAAGGACCCATTTATATTTCCTAAAAATCTTCTATTTTCCCATAAGTGCCTGCTCCCAGTCTCCTTCCCTCTTTACAGTGGCATGAGTCGCACATTCTAATTGCCTCTTTGAGTCACATTTTTCTGTGAACCCCTGCATATGTGTGGGAATAAAATTCTGTCTTTACTCTTGTTGACTTCTTTTGCCACTTTAATTCACAGGTGTCTAATTCCTAAACCTAGGAGGGTAGAGGGGAAGGTTTTCCACCCTGACAGCTATCACCACCTCAGAGGGGTCTTCCCTAACCATTCTATCTTAATTAGGCCTCTTTCTCCTTTTTGATCCCATACCAATGATCCTAACTATGACTTTATTTATTTGTTTGCTTACTAGGTTTTTGTCTGAATTTCCATTAGAATGTAAACTGTGTGGAGGTAGCAGTAGTATCTGTCTCATGCGTCACTGAACACTCAAGGCCCAATGCGGTGCTTGGCACACAATAGTTCAGTAAATAATGCCCAGTGAATGAATGGATGAAGAACGCCATACACAGTTCAGGTGTTCATTGTTGAATCTACAGCTCAGCTCAGCTCAACACTCACTCACTGAGAACTTCTTAGGTGCCCCGATAGTGCTGCGTTAGCAACACAAACACCCAGTCCCCGTCCTTGAGGAGCTTACAGGGGACTGAGCACCTAGGATGGGTCCTGTGAGGGGCAAATAGGAGAACGAAGACATAATTCCTCCTTGAGAAGTTTACTGATGTGGGAGGCAGGGAGGAGGAAAAGGAAAACGTGTGAAAAGGAGCTTGGAAACAAATACACAAGTACAGTTATTTAGTACACAGATAAAAGAAAAACCGTTAAACTATTCTCTTGGCCTTCGTTTAGGGACTCATTCACAGCATTTGGCCAATTATATCGGTTGGAGCTCATGTTACTTCTGCTTCGTTTATATTCCTGAGCCTGAGGAGGGTCTGTCCGCTGGGCACACAGACCCCGCTGACAGGCACTGCTGGTCCCCTCTTGGCAGCACCTAGGACAGTCATAGAGCCTCAAAGATGCCTTGTAGGACAGCCTCTCTGCCTTGGTCAGGGCCCCTTTAGCCAGAAGGCCAACGATGTACTGAAGTTAACTCCTTCACCCTCAAAAAGTAAATACCTACAAGGGAGAGTTCATTGAAATGACTTCAGTGCGCAGGAACCCAACAGAACCTGCAGAGCCAGGCCAGACCTAGTTTGCAGAGAATGTTCTCAGTTCTCCAGGTGACCACACCCTGGTGCAATATACTGGTGTCCTACACCTAGGCAGGAATGTATGGTATAAAACAAGGCCCCTTAGCCTGAGGAGATGACCCAGAAGAGGACTTCAGTAGGTAGTGATCAACCTTTGTCCAGGACTG
This sequence comes from Smutsia gigantea, assembly GCA_032199065.1. Taxonomy (NCBI): domain Eukaryota; kingdom Metazoa; phylum Chordata; class Mammalia; order Pholidota; family Manidae; genus Smutsia; species Smutsia gigantea. Next base: position 52,392 of record JAVSCE010002911.1, read on the forward strand.
AGAGATGTCACTGGAAGTATGACTTCTAAGGTTAAAACCAAGAGAGTTCCTGGCAAACTGGGTGAGCTGATCACTGGGGCAGCCGACAGCACACTGTTCCATACCCATATCACTGAGGAGCACATTTCTTCACAGTTAACTCCACTGAAATCGGGGTGTGCTCTACAATCAGTGGTGTCCTACAACGGCTGTCAGCCCAGACCAACACCTAGAGCTCTCCAGGAGAGGCTGTGTGTCTGCCGGTCACTTCTGGGGCACTGCCAACCTGGGACCCCCTGAAGTTAATTTTCAGTTTGACTTTTTGAGACCATACTGACAGTGGGAATTCAGACTCCAAACCTGCAAGAGGACAGGCTTATGACACAAGTTCTCTAGCCACATGGTGCCAAGATGCGGACATCCACATTTCCAGCCAGGCTCTTCTTTGGGAATATTTTGTTATCTCTGGTGTCCCAGATTTCACAGGGAGTCTCACTTTTCTGCTCCCCTTTTCTTGCTTAGTAATACATAAAATAATGGTGCAGCTCACAGTTGATGGTGTCTCAGATTGGATGAAATACAGGTAATCAACCCCTAGCAGCCCACAGCGGGGTGAAGGGGCTTTACGGGTGCCGGAAGGAGGCACAGTGCCGGACTCCTGGGGCTCTCAGAGCTGGATCGAGAGAACATAGAAATGAATTTCCCCACCCAGGCCTCTTGGCCCTTGTGAGGCCTGATCTGAGCTCAGTGTCACTTCACAGGCCTGCACAATCCGGTAGCCCATTTAAAAGCTTTTCTTCCCCAGTTTCCCCAGACAGGTCACTGTTTAGAAATAGCAATAACTTTCCCTGCAAATGCAGAGCCTACGTTTGAAACGTTAAGTCCCTCCTAACTGCTGCCCTAGGTAGAAACCAAGGAAGTAGAACTGTCAAAGAGAGAAAGGGAGAAGCAGTATTTAAACTTGGAAACCAGTATTCCTGTTTCCTACCTGCAGATTTCCTTCATTTCCCTGTCCCCTGGCCCGCCCTGTGTGTCCTGCATGTGTGATGCCCAGTCCCTTTAATGGTCCGTTCACTCTACACTCCCTAAGGAACCCCTCCGCCCAAAGCTACTGTCCTCAGGGCCAGCTCACCCTCCTCAGGGCCTTCCAGGCCTGCGGTTTGTCCTTCCTGGCATCCTTTCCCAGCTTCCTGGTCTAGGCCCCTTCCCAGCCCAGGGCAGGGACTGTGCCCTCCTGCTGTGCCCAGAGGTGGCCCTCCATTTGAAGGCCCACCACAGCGAGGCCCAAGCAGGAGCTGGGGGGGGCTCTTGCGTGGGGGGGGCAGGTACCCCTCACACCGTGCAAAGATCTCTGCACCTGGACCAGGAGGAAGGGAGGACAGCAATGCCAACTCCTGACAAAGGGGAAGAAGCATGAGATCTTAAGGAGCACTGAGAGCTACCACGTGCAAAAAAGGGCCTGCACTGTCTAGTTTATCTTAAACCATATCATAAAAGTTGAGGGTATTAAAAAAGAGACAATAAGCCCAAAATGGAGTTACTCGTGCTAAACCCACATCACCAACTGAAGACTTAGTACCTGACCTAACCACACTTTCCCCAGGAATGCAATCTGAACCAGTCAGTTTGGGATCTCCTGGTCAGCACCAATGAGGCAATCTGCCTAACAGACTTCTTTTGTCCCCAAAGGAAGGTGACCTTGCCCAAAATAATCCTTTTTTTGTTTGTTTATGATTTCCTTGCCCGACCTCCTCTCTGCCATTAAAAACGTTTCCGTTTCTGTAGCTCTTTGGGGCTCCTTTCTATTTGCAAATGGGATGCTGCCCAATGCATGACTTGTTGAATAAAGCCCACTAGATCTCCAAATTTGCTCTGCTGGATTTTTGTTGTTTAACAAGTGTGTATAAAGCAGACTGGCAGTCTGGTCTCGGTGAAAAGAGCATTGGCTTTAGATTCAGAGACTTGCATCCAGACTCTTCCCTTCCTGGCTGCCTGACTTTGGGCAAGCAGCTTCAACAATTCAGATCTCAGTTTCCCCATCTGTAAAAAGGGAGTTATTGTTCCCATTTTAGCACTGTGTGAGGAGTAGATGCGAAAAACCTATGCTTTAAAACCCACTTTGTAGGCATTACACAAACTTGTGAAAAAGCTTTACACGAATACTCATCTTAGACCAGGGAGGGGGAGGAAGGAGAAGGGAGCATTCTGTTCAGTGCAGGGTCTTTCAAGGAGCAGGTTGTAAGCCACCAACAGGTTGTGAAAAAAATTTGAACAATTGAATAGACTAGAAAATATCAGTGTATATCCCAAGTAGTAAGGGTAGGTATTGTTTCTCTTATTTAAGGAGAAAGTAGGTGTGTGTGTGTCTGTATGTATGTCTTTTACATCACAGCACACATACTAACCCTTTATTTCTGTGGTAAATAATGGAAATGTATGGTAAATACAGTTGGTAAATAAAGGGAGCTCTTTTTGCTTTGTTGCATTTTTCAACTGCTGTATTTCCACATTCCAAGAGTGGGAGAAGAATTCATCTTGGCAAAGAGTTTATCTTCTGTTTGGGAAAATGCTTTAATGGGCCCTTTGCTTCTGAAAGGTGGGGCCAGGTTGAAGTGGCTAAAGTGCTATGTATAATAAAGTCAATATTCAAGGGTTTCTACTTGAAGCAGTTTAGAGCCTAGGGTTTCAGAAAGAGGGGTCTGGCACTGGGCCCAAGGAGGGGGACCCCGAGTAAAGGCCTCTCTTGACACAGTGTGACCAGAGGACTCCGTACTAAGTACTCAGTGGCATTCTTCTCGCCTGTACTGTTAAGCCCTTACAAGTATCTTAAAGTCTTAAGCAAAGTCGATTAAGCATCCTAGGCTGGTTCTCTCCAGACAACCCTGCCTCAGGAATAGTGGTCAGGTCCCTGTTTGGGAGTAAAGCGCCTCAGAGAGGGTGAGCCATGTGCAGAACCTGTGGTGAGGCAACACGGAGGAGCCAGAAGTTGGGAGCAGTATAGTGGTAAGAAATGAATCATGGGGCCAGACACACATCCAGGAATCCTTGGCAGTATTTGGGAGGGAATTCCTCTGGCCTCAGTGCATGAGTTATTTTCGCTGAATATTTAACTAAGGGTGATTCAGGAAGGCTGGAAAATCTGGGGACACTAACCACATTAAAGGCTGATGAGGCTCAAACCCAGGTGAAAATTAGAAAGGTACTGACCTGTAGCTTCAAGCAAGGCTCCGAGGGCTTGTGGATTGTCACCGTCACTATGATGGTGACCACCGTCATCTCCTACCATGGGGCACAGATTCACGCCCCTGGTAGGAAGGACACTGACCCTCCAAAGATGTCTACATCTTAACCCTCAGAACCTGTGAATATGTTAGGGTATATGGCAGAGGAACTTAAGGTTGTAAATGGAAATGAGGTTGCTAATCAGCTGAATTTAATATAGCGAGATTTCCAGGTGGTCCCAATACAATTCCAATACAATTCTCTGAAATGTGGAAGAGGGAGGCAGAAGAGAGAGTCTGTACAGGATGCAGGGTGAAAAAACTCAACCAGCCATTGCTGGCTTTGAAGATACAGGTGGGCGTGAGCCACGGAACACGGGCACACTCTAGGAGCCGCAAAAGGCAAGAAAGCCTATTCTCCTCGGGAGCCGCCAGTCCAATGAAGTTCTGACCTCCAGAACTGTTAGATAATAAATTTGTTTTGTTTTGTTTTTTAAGACTTAATTTTTTTAGAGAAGTTTTAGGTTCACAGCAAAATGGACAGGAAAGCACATAAATTTCCCATATCCCCCGGCCCTCACACAGGAATAGCCTCCCCCATTATCACTATCCCCCACAAGAGTGGTGCAGTTCACATATCATTATCGCCCAGAGTCCAGAGTCTTGGTGGTGGTGTACATTCTATGGCTTTTGACAAATGTAGAATGGCATATATCCATTATTACAGTGTTCCATAGAGTATTTTCACTGCTCTAAAACTCCTCTATGATCCTCCTATTCACCATCCCCCTAACCGCCTGGCAATTGCTGATTTTTTTTAAAGGCTCCATAGTTTTTCTTCTTCCAGAATATCATACAATTGGAATCATACAGTATGTAGCCTTTTCTGATTGGCTTCATTCTCTTAGTATTATGCATTTAAGATTCCTCCATGTCTTTTTAGGGCTTGATATTCTCACTTCTTTTTAGCACTGAATAATATCCCATTGACTGGATATACTAGTGTTTATCTATCAACTCACCTTCTGAAAGACATCTTGGTTGCTTCCAGTTATGAACAGAGATGCTATAAACACTTGTGTACAGCTTTTTGTGTGGACGTGTTTTCATGGTAAATACCAAGGAGCGCCATTGTTAGATCATATGATAAGAGTGTGTTTAGTTTGTAAGAAACTTCCAAACTGCCTTCCACAGCATCTGTACCTTTTTGCATTTCCACCAGCAATGAATGAGAGTTCCTGTTGTTACACATCCTCATCAGCAATGGGTATTGTCAGTGTTCAGGGATTTTGGCCATTCTAATAGGTGTGTAGCGGCATCTCATTGTTATTTTAATTAATTTGTGTTGTTTTAAGTCACTAAGTTTGTGGCTAGAGTAGCAATAGGCAACTACTACAATGACATTGTGCAGGGAAGGGACAAGGGACCAGAAGATAGGAGGCCCAACTCAGTGCTGCCCCAGCTCACTGGTTTTTTGTGTAGGTTACCTGACTCTTCAGAGCTCCGGACACCTGAGACTAAACTGGGAGTGACAATCCCCGCCCCAGCTGTAGCAGGAAGCAGTGAGTGAATCTGGAATATGATGACTGTAGAAACAATGACAGGGGAAGCTGCCAGTGAAGAAAGCGGGAAAGGCTGAAGGGGTGGGTCTATCAGTATTGGTGTTTCTGGTGGGTTCAACCCCTTAGGGAGGCTATCAGCCCCAGTCATCCTCAGCTAATAATGACTCACAATCCCTCAGGCCTGCCTACAGAAGCAAGAAGGGGCAGCGCTAACCCTGCTGGAGAGCCCAGGCAGGGTATGAGTCAGGCATGGTGTGTACATGGATGAGGCTGGGCAAGGCTTCACCCAGACTTCTTTCTAGAATAGGAACATCTCGAGGGTGAGGTTTTGCTGACACCTGGATTTGGCACAGGTGTCCATGAGTTCCCAGCTGACCGTGCCCAGTCACTGAAGATACTTAATATTCAGCAAGACTAAAGCCAGACATAGACTCATAAGAAGCATCATTTAATAATAATGGCCCCCAGGTGTTCTCCACTCATGATTGCTAATCCTCCCAAGAGCCATGCATTGGTATTCACCTTTGACAGAGGTGTGCACCATTTCTGCACTGACACAAGGGCGTACCAGTAAGAGGTAGAGCCAGGAAGTAAACTTAGATCTACCAACCACAAAGTGTCCTGCCCCTTGTACACACCCAGCTGGAAGGGAATGTAGAGATCAGTGATTCACTGCAAATGAAGAAGAGATGGATCTGTCCAAGTTACTCAGCTAGTTAGAGCCAGGCCCAGTTAGGACTCAGCTTCTTGACTGCTGGTCCATTGTTCTTCCCATTAACATTTGGGGGTCACAGGCTTTTTTGGGAAGCTGATACAAACTGTGGATCCTCCCTCTCCCAAAATGAAACACCCCCTCACATTTCCTTTCCCTACTATTTTGGGGTGAGTTTGTGAAACTTTCCCCTCTATCTATGGACCCCAAGTTAAGTGCCTCTGCATCGTACCCTCTGCCTCTCTCAAATGCAGGGCTGTGGATGGGGCGGGAACCCTAGGGTGCCTGTATATTAACCAGCTTTGTCAAAAGAGGGGCTCTTCCTTCTATAAGTCATAAGCCCCCACCTCATCTTTCACCTACCTTGAATTTTTATAACAGCTCGAAAGGGGGAAGATTTTTTCACCCCAGGATAGGTCTCTTTGGCATTAGGATTATTTTGAGCTAAAGGCAATCAAACCCAGCAAGATTCAGGAAAAGCTCTTTATCTTCTCCTTAACTGTCTAAATTTACATTGGAAAGGGGGCCTGTACCAGGAGGAGTACTATTACCAGAGATAACATTTTACCTAAGAAACTCATGTTCTTTGCAGGGAAACTTTTGTTTTCCAAGTATCTCCTCTCACCTTCCCATGAACGGCCTGCCTCCCCCTTGTATCCCCCCAGATCCCTAGCCCTTCCCTTGGGTCAGCATGTTATATAAGCCTCAATTACGTGGCTGCCCTGTGGCTCTCAGGTTTTTATGGGGCTCCTGTACATACGAAATTTGTTTTTCTCCTGTTAATCTGTCTTATATCGATTTGATTATCAGACCAGCCAAAGTACTCAGAAGGGAAGAAAGGAAAAATTTTCTGCCCCTATCAGATTCATTGAGGCATAATTCACACACTACATAACAAGCTCTTCTGCCATTGCGCCTTTTCCATATTTCTGGAAAATGAGAATAATTCCACCACTCCTTGCATCAGGGGTTTGCTAAGGAAACCAGTAAGGTCATTTACATGTGATAATCATGTGTGCTTTTTCCAAACGACCATTTCAGTTTTATCCCCCTCTAGGCACATGTTAGGATTGGTGCTGGGGAGGAAAAGTGATCTTCTACTCCTAAAGGACCTTCTGGCTAATCTAAGAATTAAACAGACATCAGACACACCTGTTAGGTAGAAGGCTAGACATGAGCAGCCAGGGAAGGGTAACATAAGGTTTAAGCAAAGAAGCACCCAAACCACGCCCAGGTAGGGGGTCCCACTTGAAGACAAGGAAGGCTCTGAAGGGAGATAACTTACTTGCCTATCAGTACAAGGCCACACCGGTCCCACCCAGATCACTACCCCGGTGCAACTGGACAAATCTATGACCTCACATAACCTCACTTTATCATAATCTCATTAAAATAAAATTTGCATTCTGGGAAAGGACATTCGCACTCAGAGGGGTGGTTATGTAAATGAGACTGTCAATCAAATGATCTCACCTTGACAATCAAAGAGGCACCTCCTAGCCAGAGTAATAAAAAGACCTCCCTCCTAAAGGATCAGGGACTTTGCCTACCTTTACTCTGGCCCACTCCTACCTTAGAGTGTATTCAAATAAAGTTTGATCTGCTTCGCTATTGTGTCTCTGCCTTTCAAGTCTTTGTTTCCATGGGACAAGATGCGTGAACAAACAGACAAAAACCAGATTTAATTACTCATGAATGGGGAATTCACATAAACATGAGAGATTCCCAAAACAGACCAGTGAGTTATCTATGTCATCCTGTATTAGGGAGAAGGAAGCAAGGGTCTGTGACTTCAAAGGGAAGGAAGACAATTCACAGGAAGGTGAAAAGGAGTAAACGTTTATAAATAAATGTTTGCTGGGCCATACAGAAACAATGGGACACAGAGGAATTTTGACAAAAGACTTGGCTAAGTTCCTCCCTGTTTCTCACACCTAGCTCACATTATACTGTAGCTATTTAGAGTGATCACTGTCTTCCTGGAGCAGGTCCTGTGTCTAAATTCTTTTAAACAGTTGTGAGGAAGGTCAAAGTGTCTTCCTGAGTCTTTTGGCCCTTGACTGTTTTCAGTTCAAAATAATCCACGTGCCAAGGCAGCACATCTTGGGGTGATTCATTCTGAACTCCTATACTGGTGTCCTTGTGGTTCGGTAGAGCCATGTCACCGGTTCCAGTCAATGATTTTCTTTGGCTAATGAATTTTGAGCAGAAGTGATACATGTCATTTTGGTGCCAAATGTTTAATTTCTGAGTGAGACCTACTGTCACACTGCCATGGTCACTGGCAATATCCTGATAGGGGCTGCTCCACCAACCTGTTCTTAGAGAGAAGAGGCAAAAGGCTTGGGAACAGAGTACTTAATGCGTCTGTAGTGGACATGTCTTGTGAATGAGAAATGAACCTTTGTTGTTTTAAAGTACTGACACTTTTTTTTTCTTTTCTGCAGCATAACCCAGCCTATCCTGACTGTTAAATATGTGGACATGCTTTAAAGGCTACAGGACACTTGTAAATATAAGGGATTGTTATTACCGCTAATTGTACTCTCACCGCAGCTTTTCCTAACATTGCCAAAGTCTTCACACTGGGACAATGTATGTTCTAAGTGGATGACTGCTCATCAGTGCTCGACGATCTGCTGTAGGAATGGTCAAGAGACTGTTTGCCCTGGTCCCCAGAGTACCACCAAAAGAGAGATACTCTGGACTCCTTTGGGGATGGCAGCAGAATTGACCAGCCACTAATAAAACAGCCTTTGATTTGAAGAATACTTGGGTGGTTTCATTCTATAAAAATAGCCCAAAACGGAGTTATATGGCTCATTTTACCTGCTTTCTTCCCTGTAAGTTCATCCAAGCCACTCTTGATGCCATCAGGAGCCTGGCAAAAATTTAAAAGGCCATCCTAGAGTATTTGAGATGCCATACTAGAAAACCAAAATGACCAATCCTAAGAAATGGGATGAAACAGAAAAAAAGTTTGGGGGTCAGACAGACCTCTTAATTTCAAATCTCAATTTAGCTATTTACTAGCAGTCTGGTCTTTACACTCCATGACCTATCACCTAACGTAGCTATTCTGCAAAGATGCCCTCCACCCCACAATGAACTTTGGCTTACAGACGTCACATTCTTGTGTAGTTCCCTCTGCAGTGAACTGGGCTACATATAATGACCACTGGGATGCAGCAGAAGTGATGCCAGGTTGTAAGAAGCCTTGGTCTCTACCAACTGGGGAGAAGCCAGTAGTCATGGAAGAGGTTGAACTACCCTGATACTACGATGTGGTGACAGAGCCCAATAGAGAGAGACCGTGTGGAGAGAGAGAGGTTGTCAGCCTCTAGCTGTTCCATCATTTCAGCTAAGGCACCAGAACATGAGTGAAGAAGCCACCTAAGATGCTCAGCCCAGCCTCCATCTGATTTCAACCACATGTGAGAGTCCAAGAGAGAACCACCCAGCTCAATTCCACCAACCAACAGAAGTCTAAGCATACAGTGCTAAATAATTGTTTTGATCCACCAAAGTTTTGGCAATGATTGGTACAGAGCAGTAGATAATGAGAATGTCATCTGTGAAGCAGGAATAATAATGCCAAGCATACATGATTGTGTGAAAATAGAGAAAAAGTATATAAAGTGTCTAACAGTGCTTTTACATGTTACAGTAGCTACTGTAATAAAAATGTATGTCTGTGTAGTCGCAACCAAATGGAGCAATTTTTATTATCAAAAAATACTGACACCCACCATGAGGTCATTCTTCTAACACATACAAATGTGGCAGGGGAAGAAAACAAAAACAGGTACAGCTGGGTAAAAACTGAAGCTACTGAAGGTCACAGCAGTGCAGAGGAGCCACGGAACAAGGCACATTTGGAGCCTGAAGTTCGAGACACCTGTGAGAACTCTGAGGCCTCAGGTTTACATTCCTTACGTATCAATAACAAGACAAGGAAACTAACTTAAGAAAGAAAATCAATGCAATATTTATTTTACTGTATTCTCTTTAAAAATATGGCCACTTAATCTTAAAGTTGGTTCTCTGGATTAATGAAAAGACCCTTACATTCTAAATGAATCTTCTGTTGCTGTGTAACTGGAAAACAGAAATGAGAAATAATCTATGGCGAGGCTGAAATGGCTCAAGTTCAAAAGGTCTGTCAGCCTTCAAAAGGCTATTCCAGATAAGGTTCACACTTCCAAATGTCAAGGAGACTGCTCATCCAGAAGCTCCTCAATTCAAATTCAGATTTTTTTTCAGGATTAAATGTCACAGTTAGTTTTTCCCTGAGACTGAGAAATTCCATGGGTAGCAGCTGCTTTTCTCAGGAATTTGGATGAAAGAAAAATGCTTTGTTCCATCATCCATGATACTAACGATTTCATTGTAAGTGTGGAGAAATGATGGGAAAGAACAGGAAGAGAGGAGAGGGAGAGAAGGCTGGGAGTTGATACTTCAACCTGGGAGGCAGACCAGCCCAGCCCGAGGTGAGGCAGAACTAGGCCCTTGAATATCTTCCAGGTCCTTTGCCCACCTTTTCACGTTACATACCCTTTCCTTGAATTCATGTTCTGCCCCATATATCCCTCACTAAAGCTCTTCTCAGGATGGAGTTTAACAAGCAAATTCTGCCAAGGGGAAATGATTGCCATGTTTTAAAATGAAGAGGTTTTTAAGACCTAGGAGATATATGAAAGAGAACAAAGCCTCAGAGCAAAGGATGCATTCCTTATCTTGATTTAAAGGTCAGTGAGAAGACAGAAGAATGTTTTCAGAGAGCGGCATTTCATGCCCCTAAAATGGTCAGGGTGCCTTACTACCCACCCACTAAGAGCTAGTCTTGCTCTTACTCTCCATTCACAAGGTGCCTAGTTATATTACTGTAATTGAGTTTATTAATGAAATAGTCCATTCCCTTAGGATTTTGCTTTTTTTTTTTGCCTGCTAATTATAAAATAATATTTTTAAATCTTCCACCATAATTGTAAAACCAAACTTAAAGGATAAATTCCTAATCTCTTTATCACAATTCATTTAAATTTAGGTATACAAATGTATACTAAGCTTATTTCTCATCACTAATGTTTCCTCCCTTCCTTATCTTCCCCTATGCTTTGACTCATTTGTTACTTTGAAAGAGGCTCTTCTTTCGAAAAATTCCTCAAATGGAGTGTGTGGTTGATACACTCTCTGCACCATATTATATCCATAAATCACTTTCCCCGACAGGTGAGACTTGTGGTGGGGCTGTAGAATTCTAAGGCCAAGTTCCTTTTGTTTCAGTTGTCATTAGATGTTCTCCAGAGTCTTCTAGTTTTCAGTGTTACAGATGAAAAGCCTGGTGACAGTCTGATTCTCCTTTATAAGTTATTTGTTCTTTTTCATCTGGAAGCTTATATATTTCTCTTTATCCTGGGAGTTGAGGAATTGCTCAAGATATTACTACATATGTGCCTCTTTATGTAATCCCAGCCTGGAATTCAATGAGCCCTTTTCAATTGCAAGTATTTCTTAAACTTAGGGGCATTTTCTTTTATCATTTATTTAATGCCTATACCTCCTCTAACAATTCCTTTTCTCCTTCTCCAATTCCTGCTTCTCATGTTAGGTGTCCTAGATTTACCCCATTCTTGAGATAAAAATCAAGGGAAGGGAAGAAGGAATGGAAACAGCCATGGGCAGGAAGATCTGGGTAGAAGAGCAATGGTGGGAAAAGGCAGAGGGAAGTGTGGGAAGTGCTGTGAACTTCTCACTGCCATTGTGAGAAATCAAAAGAAGCATGGCTAAGGACTTGTGTGTCCACTCAATGATGTGTGAGAAATGCAAGTGAAAGACGAGTTATTTTTAAATTACTTTTGGTTTTAGTTCTCGTGGCCACACTGAGTTCCAACAGAAGCCTATCCCTGTGGCCCAAGATTCCATGAGCTTCACTGCCCCTCATCAGATGCTTTCTGCACTGGGAAGACAAGCCCCCATAATTTCTGGCTTTGAAAAACAGTGGGGCTTGTGTCTGGCAGAGCTGTAGGGCAATATGAAGCCAAGACTCTGCTCTTAAAGAGCAGGCACACCATCTCACTGCACAGAGGCAACAGTTTGAAAACTGCCTGGGTTATACATGAAGGAGATCCATTGACTAATTTTAGGGCATGTGCTGGGTAGACAGGGATCTGTTGGAATGTTCTCCAAAGATGGAAGCACTGGTAGGCACCACTGTGTTTCACTCCCCCTTTCCTTAGCCAGCCCAATGCTGGAGGGAGCCATTTCAGATATTCCCCATCTACAATGCTGGCACTGCTTGCCCCACCCCAGTCTGCATGCCCCAGCCAGGCCCCTCCCAAGCAGCTCCCCACCCTGGAGGACCAGCCCTGCACGTTAGAGCACCCACAACAGTTGAGCTTGCCATGCTAGGGGACAATGTCACACACCAGAGCATCTGTACCACTCATGGCCCAGCCACAACAGGAAGGTGCACACAGCCCACATAGGGGACACCCCTCAGGTTACTTGGGGGATTGCACAACTGGGCCCCACAAGATACCTCCTACATAAAGCCATTCCTTCAATACTGGGAGATGTACTGATCTACCTAATACATATAAACAAACACAGAATTAAGCAAAATGAGGAGACAGAGGAATATGTTACAAATGAAAGAAAAAGGCAAAACCTCAGAAAAAGAACTAAATAAAATGAAGATAAGCAATCTACTTGATAAAGAGTTCCAAGTAATGGTCACAAATATTCTCACCAAACTTAGGAGAAGAATAGAGGAATACAGTGAGAACTTCAACAAAGAGATAGGAAATATAAAAAAAAGAATGAATCAGAGCTGAAGAATACAATAATTGAAGTGAAAAGTACACTAGAGGAAATCAACAGCAGATTAGAGGATGAAGAACAGATCAACAGTCTGGAAGACAGAGTAGTGGAAATGACATAGTCAGAGCATCAGAAAGAAAAAAAATTGAAATGAGGATAATTTAAGCAACTACTGGGAGAACAACAAGCATAAAACATTTGCATTATAAGGGTCCAGGATAAGAGAAAGTAAGAGACAAAAAACCTATTTGAAGAAATAATGGCTGAAAATTTTTCTAACATGGTAAAGGAAACAGACACTCTTCACCAGGTCCAGAAACAAAGACAGTCCCCAATAAAATGGACCTAAAATAATCCACACCAAGATACATCAGAATCAAAGTGTCAACAGTTAAAGATAGAGAATCTTAAAAGCAGTAAGAGATAAACAACTAGTTATATAAAGGGAATCCCCATAAGGCTACTAGCTGATTTTTCAGCAGAAACTCTACAGGCCAAAAGGTAGTGGCATGATATTGTCAAAGCGCTAAAAGAAAAAAATTTACAATCAAAGATACTCTACCCAGCTAGGTTATCACTCAAAAGAGATAAGGAGTTTCCCAAACAGAAGCTAGTGGAGTTCATCACCACCAGACGGGCTTTATAAGAAATATTAAAGGGATATCTTTAAACAGAAAAGTCCATAAATAAGAAAACTATGAAAGAAAAAAAATCTCACTGGTAAAGGTAAATTTACAGTTTATAAAAGTGAACATACAGGCAGTAGATCAGCCACATAGCTGGTTTGAAGGTAAATAGACAAAAGTAAAAAACAGACCAATACTTATAATAGACACTCAGAAAATAAAGAGAAAGGAGTACAAATGTAACAGTAAGGAAAGTCACCAAATCACAAGGGAAGAGAGCAAGAGAAGTAAGCAACAGAGAACTACAAAAACAACCAGAAAAAATTTAACAAAATGGCAGTAAGTGCATACCTATCAATAACTTCAAATAAAACTGGACTAAATGCTCCAATCAAAAGACATTTGCAAATGATAATAAAGGGTTAATCTCCAAAAGATATAAAGAACTCACACAACTCAATATCCAAAAACAATCCAATTTAAAAATGGGCAGAAGACGTGAATAGACATTTCTCCAAAGAACACATACAAATGACCAACAGACACATGAAAGATACTCAACATCACTAATCATTAGGAAAATGCAAATCAAAACCACAACGAGATATCACCTCACACCAGTCAGAATGGCTCTTTATAAGTACCTGGTTGGCAGAGATCAGGGACTTGCCCACGGACCTACTGGTCAGTCTTAGAGGCCCCTGTCAGCACTCCAGGCCTTCCTGCCTCCTTGCTGCCGAAGGACTGGGCCTGCCTCCTTCTCAACAGGCAGCTGCCGAGCCCACCCCTCAAGGAAACCCACGTGTATAGAGGGACTAGAGTTCAATAATTTCTATTTTTGGTTGACCCATAGATAAGCACACAGGCCATTTTTCTTTAATGAGTTTCACAGCTAATAATTATAAGAAACACAGGATGATAAAAATTACAAATTCCTCCCAGGCTGATTCCTGATTTTCTGGGAATAGGAAGTGTTACTCCTGAAGACTGTGGCAACTCCCAGGACTTTTGCACTGAACCTGGGACCAAGACACAAAGCGTGGGTCACCAGTGGAGAAATTTCAGCCAGTGCCTGTTGCCGATAAGGAAAGGCAGAAGGGAGATAAGTGTTCTCTGCTCTTCATGAATTCACCCAGTGAATGAATTCCACTGCTATGGAGACACTCAAACGCCCTCAGGCCCTGGCTGAAGACAGCCCAGGCAGCGATCTCGGGTACCCTGGCCTATTCCTGGGGAACCGTGGGCTGAGCACAGAAGGAAGATTCGTCAGCCTGGCGCAAAGAGAATAGGGCAGCAGAGAACTGAGCCAAGAGGTATCTTCACCAAAAGTGTTTTCCTGAAATGCTCACAAACATGAATCATAAAAAGAAAGCAGAAAAACCAGTGAGATGTGTGACTAGGTTTTCTTTTCTGTTCCACAAAACAGGGAGAAGTTGTGGTAAGCAACGCCAGCGGACAGAGCACGCTCTGCAGAGGGACCCTGCCTGAGAAATCTGCGCCCCTCCACGACACTCCCAGCCTTGGGCCGAGGCCGAGAGGAAACTGAAACCGTGTGCAGGCAGGAAAGCCCCTGCAGGAAACCCACCGTTGGTCCCAGTCCCCAGGGCAACAGCAGGTGCTCTTCTCCCTTGAGAGAGGACGGGCTTGTGGAGGCCAAGACCTGTCCTGCCCTATTAGCCTGCAGAAGAGCCATTTACCTTTGATAGCCTCTAATAGCAGCGCTTCCCATGCATTCCTATCTCATTTAATCCACCTCTTGGGAGAGTTAGGTCCAGGGTGAGTATACCCACTAGACAGGTAAGGAAACAGACCTTGAGACATTAAATAACTTGCCTAAATTTACATGATTAAAAGTAG
>JAVSCE010002912.1:0-72855 GCA_032199065.1 Smutsia gigantea
AACATTTTTTGTTGTTGTTAAAAAGATATTAAGATTTATTTATAAACTGAATCTTTTCTTTAAAGACAGCTCTATTGAGATATAATTCACACTCCATACAGTTCACCCATTTAAAGTAAACAATTTTTTAGAGTTGGGTAACCATCACTGCAATCAATTTTAGAACATTTTCTTCATCTCCAAAAGACCTCTTGCTATTGAGCAGTCACTCCCCATTTCCTCCCAATGCCTATTCCCTAGCCTTGGCCATGTCACTTGCTATTTTATTTTATTTATTTTTTTATTTTTATTTATTTTTATTTATTTTAAATTTTTTTATTAAGGTATTATTGATGTACATTCTTATGAAGCTTCCACATGAAAAAACAATGTGATTACTACATTTACCCCTGTTATCAAGGCCCCACTCATACCTCAATGCAGTCACTGTCCATCAGTGTAGTAAGATGCCACAGATTCAATAATTGCCTTCTCTGTGCTACACTGTCTTCCCTGTGACCCCCCCACACACCATGTATACTAAATATAATACCCTTGAATCCCCTTCTCCCTCCCTCCGCACCCACCTTCTCATAGCCCTCCCCTTTGGTAACCACTAGTCCCCTCTTGGAGTCTCCGAGTCTGCTGCTATTCTGTTCCTTCAGTTTTCCTTCGTTGTTATACTCCACAAATGAGGGAAATCATTTGGCACTTGTCTTTCTCCACCTGGCTTATTTCACTGAGCATAATATCCTCCAGTTCCATCCACGTTGTTGCAAATGGTAGGATTTGTTTCTTTCTTATGGCTGACTAGTATTCCATTGTGTATATGTACCACATCTTCATTATCCATTCATCTGCTGATGGACACTTAGGCTGCTTCCATATTTTGGCTATTGGAAAAAGTGTTGCAATAAACACAGGGGTGCATATGTCTTTTTGAATCTGAGAATTTGTATTCTTTGAGTAAATTCCAAGGAGTGGGATTCCCTGGTCTAATGGTATTTGTATTTTTAGTTTTCTGAGGAACCTCCATATTGCTTTCCACAATGGTTGAACTAGCTTACATTCCCACCAGCAGCGAAGGAGGGTTCCCCTTTCTCCGCATCATCACCAGCATTTGTTGTTCTTAGTCTTTTCGATGCTGGCCATCCTTACTGGTGTGAGGTGATATCTCATTGTGGTTTTAATTTGCATTTCGCTGATGGCTAGTGATGTGGAGCATCTTTTCATGTGTCTGTTGGCCATCTGAATTTCTCCTTTGGAGAACTCTGTCTTCAAATCTTCTGCCCATTTTTTAATAGGGTTATTTGCTTTATGTGTGGATGCATGTAAGTTCTTTATATATTTTGGATGTTAACCCCTTGTCGGATATGTCATTTACAAATATATTCTCCCATACTGTATGATGCCTTTTTGTTCTGTTGATGGTGTCCTTTGCCATACACAAACTTTTTAGCTTGATGTAGTCCCATGAGTTCAGTTTTGCTTTTGTTTCCCTTGCTCAAGGAGATTTGTTCGGCAAGAAGTTGCTCATGCTTGTATTCAGGATATTTTTGCCTATGTTGTCTTCGAAGAGTTTTATGGTTTCATGACTTACATTCAGGTCCTTGATCCACTTCGAGTTTACTTTTGTGTATGCTGTTAAACAATAATCCAGTTTCATTCTCCTGCATGTAGCTGTCCAGTTTTGCCAACACCAGCTGTTGAAGAGGCTGTCATTGCCCCAGTGTATGTCCATGGCTACTTTATCATATATTAATTGACCATATATTCTTGGGTTTATATCAGGGCTCTCTAGTCTGTTCCATTGGTCTATGGGTCTGTTCTTGTGCCAGTACCAAATTGTCTTGAGTACTGTGGCTTTGTGGTAAAGCTTGAAGTTGGGGAGCATAATCCCCCAGCTTTATTCTTCCTTCTCAGGATTGCTTTGGCTATTCGGGGTCTTTTGTGCTTCCATATGAATTTTAGAATGATTTTCTCTAGTTCATTGAAGAATGCTGTTGGTATTTTGATAGGAATTGCATTGAATCTGTAGATTGCTTTAGGCAGGATGGCCATTTTGACAATATTAATTCTTCCTATCCGTGAACATGGGATGTGTTTCTATTTATTGGTATCTTCTTTAATTTCTCTCATGAGTGTCTTGTAGTTTTCAGAGTATAGGTCTTTCACTTCCTTGGTTAGGTTTACTCCTAGGTATTTTATTCTTTTTGATGCAGTTGTGAATGGAATTCTTTTCCTGATTTCTCCCTTTGCTAGTTCATTGTTAGTGTATACGAATGTCATAGATTTCTGCGCATTAATTTTGTATCCTGCAACTTTGCTGAATTCAGATATTAGATCTAGTAGTTTTGGAGTAGATTCTTTAGGATTTTTTATGTACAGTATCATGTCATCTGCAAACAGGGACAGTTTAATTTCTTCCCTGCCAATCTGGATGCCTTTTATTTCCTTGTGTTGTCTGATAGCCGTGACTAGGACCTCCAGTACTATGTAGAATAAAAGTGGGGAGAGTGGGCATCCTTGTCTTGTTCCCGATCTTAAAGGAAAATCTTTCAGCTTCTCACTGTTAAGTATAATGTTGGCTGTGGGTTTGTCATATATGGCCTTTATCATGTTGAGGTACTTGCCATCTATACCCATTTTGTTGAGAGTTTTTATCATGAATGGATGTTGAATTTTTTCAAGTGCTTTTTCAGCATCTGTGGAGATGATCATATGGTTTTTGTCCTTTTTGTTCATGTGGTGGATGATTTTGATGGATTTTCGAGTGTTGTACCATCCTTACATCCCTGGAATAAATCCTACTTGATCATGATGGGTGATCCTTCTTATGTGCTTTTGAATTCGGTTTGCAAATATTTCGTTGAATATTTTTGCGTCTATGTTCATCAGGGATATTGGTCTGTATTTTTCTTTTTTGTGGTGTCTTTGCCCGGTTTTGTATTAGAGTGATGCTGGCCTCATAGAATGACTTTGGAAGTATTCCCTCTTCTTATACTCCTTGGAAAATTTTAAGGAGAATGAGTATTATGTCTTCTCTAAATGTCTGATAAAATTTAGCAGTAAAGCTACCTGGTATGGGCATTTTGTTCTTGGGTGTTTTTTGATTGCTGATTTAATTTCATTGCTGGCAATTGGTCTGTTAAGGGTCTCTGTTTCCTCCTGGGTCAGTCATGGAAGGTTGTATTTTTCTAGAAAGTTGTCCATTTCTTCTAGGTTATCCAGTTTGTTAGCATATAATTTTTCATAGTATTCTCTAATAGTTCTTTGTATTTCTGTGGTGTCTGTGGTGATTTTTCCTTTCTCATTTCTGATTCTGTTTATGTGAGTAGACTGTCTTTTTCTCTTAATAAGTCTGGCTAGGGGTTTATCTATTTTGTTTATTTTCTCGAAGAACCAGCTCTTGCTTTTGTTGATCCTTTCTATTGTTTTATTCTTCTCGATTTTATTTATTTCTGCTCTAATCTTTATTATGTCCCTCCTTCTACTGAATTTGGGTCTCATTTGTTCTTCTTTTTCTAGTTTCGTTAATTGTGAGTTTAGACTGCTCATGGGAATGTGCTTCTTTCCTGAGGTAGGCCTGTATTGCAATATACTTTCCTCTTAGCATAGCCTTCGCTGCGTCCCACAGATTTTGTGGTGTTGAATTATTGTTGTCATTTGTCTCCATATATTGCTTGATCTCTGTTTTTATTTGGTCATTGATCCATTGATTATTTAAGAGCATGTTATTAAGCCTCCATGTGTTTGTGGGATTTTTCATTTTCTTTGTGTAATTCATTTCTAGTTTCATACCTTTGTGGTCTGAGAAGTGGCTTGGTACAATTTCAGTCTTTTTGAATTTACTGAGGCTCTTTTTCTGGCCTATGATCTATTCTTGAAAATGTTCCATGTGCACTTGAGAAGAATGTGTATTCTGCTCCTTTCGGGTGTAGAGTTCTGTAGATGTCTGTTAGGTCCATCTGTTCTAATGTGTTGTTCAGTGCCTCTGTCTCCTTACTTATTTTCTGTCTTTCTGATTTGTCCTTCAGAGTGAGTGGAGTGTTGAAGTCTCCTAGAATGAATGCATTGCATTCTATTTCCCCCTTTAATTCTGTTAGTATTTGTTTCACATATGTAGGAGCTCCTGTGTTGGGTGCATAGATATTTGTAATGGTTATATCTTCTTGTTGGATTGACACTTTTATCATTATGTAATGTCCTTCTTTGTCCCTTGTGACTTTCTTTGTTTTGAAGTCTATTTTGTCTGATATAAGTACTGCAACACCTGCTTTTTTCTCCCTATTAGTTGCATGAAGTGTCTTTCTCCATCCCTTCACTTTTACTCTGTGTATCTTTCGGTTTAAAGTGAGTCTCTTGAAGGCACCATATAGATGGGTCTTGTTTTTTTATCCATTCAGTGACTCTATATCTTTTGACTGGTGCATTTGGTCCATTTACTTTTAGAGTGATTATGGATAGGTATGTACTTATTGGCATTGCAGACTTGAGATTCGTTGTTACCAAAGGGTCAAGGTTAACTTCCCTACTATCTAAGAGTCTAACAACTCACTTAATATGCTATTACAAACACAATCTAAGGTTCTTTGTTTGTTTGTTTGTTTGTTTTTTCCCTCCTCCTTTTTCTTCCTCCTCCATTCTTTATATATTAGGTATCATATTCTGTACTCTTTGTCTATCCCTTGATTGACTTTGGGGATAGTTAATTTAATTTTGCATTTAATTAGTAATTAGCTGTTCTATTTTCTTTCCTGTGGTTTTATTACCTCTGGTGAGAGCTATTAAACCAACACTTCCATCTATAGCAGTCCCTCCAAAATACACTGTAGAGATGGTTTGTGGGAGGCAAATTCTCTCAGCTTTTGCTTATCTGGGAATTGTTTAATCCCTCCTTCAAATTTAAATGATAATCTTACCAGATAAAGTAATCTTGGTTCAAGGCCTTTTTGCTTCATTGCATTAAATACATCATGCCACTCCCTTCTGGCCTGTAAGGTTTCTGCTGAAATGTCTGATGATAGCCTGATGGGCTTTCCTTTGTATGTGATCTTATTTCTCTCTCTGGCTGCTTTTAATAGTCTGTCCTTATCCTTGATCTTTGCCATTTTAATTACTATATGTCTTGATGTTGTCTTCCTTGGATCCCTTGTGTTGGGAGATCTGTGCACCTCCATGGCCTGAGAGACTATCTCCTTCCCCAGATTGGGGAAGTTTTTAGCAATCACCTCCTCAAAGACACTTTCTATCCCTTTTTCTCTCTTCTTCTTCTTCTGGTACCCCTATAATGCGAATATTGGTCCATTTAGATTGGTCACACAGTTCTCTCAATATTCTTTTATTCTTAGAGATCCTTTTTTCTCTCTGCATCAGCTTCTGTGTATTCCTCTTCTCTAGTTTCTATTTCATTTATCATCTCCTCCACTGTATCCAATCTGGTTTTAATACTGTCCATTGTGCTCTTCAATGATTGGATCTCCAACTGGAATTCATTCCTGTGTTCTTGAATATCTTTCTGTACCTCCATGAGCATGTTAATGATTTTTATTTTGAACTCCCTTTCAGGGAGATTAATGAGGTCCATATCATTTAAATCTTTCTCATTAGTTGTATTCATAATTTTACTCTGGACCAGGTTCCTTTGGCATTTCGTATTTGTGTATGGTGCTGTCTATTACCCAGAAGCTCTACTCTCTGGAGCTGCTCAGCCCCTGAAGCAATGTCAGGAGTTGCAGTGTAGTGGTATTGGTGCCTCAGGGGAGGAAAGAGCTGTTTCCTGCTTCCTGGCTGCTATGCCTCTCTCCACTGCCTGAACCAGTGGGTTGAGCCCACAGGTAGAAGCATCTGTGCTTTGTGTTTTTTAGGAAGTCTCTCAGACTGCCCGCCTTTCTTTTGTCCCAGAGCAGCTGTATATGGATCCCTGCTTTCCACAAGCAGCTGGAACCTTAGGCTCTCCAGGAATTCTGCCTGTCTTAGCTTTCCAACCCCAATTACGAGAGTATCATGCAAGCACCATGAAGTGTAGGTTTGTGCTCCCAGAGTAGATCTGGAGTTAGGTATTCAGCAGTCCCATATCTCCACTCCCTCCTTCCTCCTTTCCTCTTCCTCCTGTCAGTGAGCTGAGGTGGGGGAAGGGCTTGGATCCTGCAGGGCCACAGCTTTAGTAGGTTACCCTTTTCCATGAGGTCTGCTCTTTTCTCCAGGTATATGCAGTTTGTTGCAGTCCTCTTTCCTGTTGCTCTTTCAGGAGTAGTTGTATTAGTTATATTTTCATATTATATGCGGTTTTAGGAGGAAGCCTCTGTCTCACCTCTCATGCCACCATCTTTGATCCAATGCAATAAACATTTTAAAACTGAAAAAAATTGACACCAAGAGATACGGTTTAGCCTCCTTCAGTGACAGATTGAATAAAATTAATTTAAATGTGTAGACATTGCTAAAATGCAGTGATAGAATGGGAGTCCCCTATTAATCAACAACATGACATGTGGAATAAAAATATGTGAAATTCTGATTTTTGACACTGAAATTCTAGCTGTATAATTAAGATATCTAAACAATAATGAATGTCATTATTAAGAGATAATTCTTGCTGTGATATGTTTAATGACCTGATTGTGGGACTCATTTTTATTATTAAATTATAATAATCACAGCAATGTACATTTATATAGGGCATTGTGCTTTATTTTTATATCTACTGCCCCATTTTAACCTCATAACATCTCTGGAAGGTACAGAATATATTGAGTTATCCTCATTTTATTGTGGAGAAAGTAGGGCTCAGAGAAATGAAGTGACTTGCAAAATTAATAAGAGCTGGATACAGGAATGGAATCCAACTCTCTTGAATATGAATATGCCCTTCAAACAAAGGACAATCAGACATTATTTCAGTTTTCCATCTGTAACTACACATGTGATCTTGGACAAGTCATTTATTCTTTCTGAGTTTCCATTTTCTTGAGATTAATGGTAATGCCTACATCACTGAGTTGAGTGATAATGAAACATATATAATATATATATAATAGGTGTCCTAAAAGCCAATTTTCAATGTGTAGAGGGGTTCTCCACACCAAAAAGCAATTCTATGCGACACCAGCTAGGGGTCCTGCAACTCTACTGAATTCTAGTGTCATTTTCCATAGATTGTGGGCTCAGTCCTTCATAACTGCCCTCCCCACCTCCAGATGCTAGTCACAGCCCAGGCTATTGCCTGTGCTTCTGACCAGCCAGCTACAGATTGGAGGCTCCTATGATCCCCTCTCTGGGTTCAATTAATTTGCTAGAGTGGCTCACATAACTCAGAGAAACATTTTCCTTACTGGATTACTAGTTTATGACAAAAGAATATAATGAAGGAACAGCCAGAGGGAAGAGATGCATAAGGCAAGGTATGTGGGACCGGTGCATGGCTTCCATGCCCTCTCCAGGTGCCAGTCTCCAAGAATCTCCATGTGTTCACCAACCCCAAAGCTCCTCAAACCCTATCCTTTTGGGTTCCTATGGTGACTTCACTACACAGGCATGACTGATGAAATCTTTAGTCATTGGCAATCAATTCAACCTCCAGCCATTCTCCCTGCCCTGGGAAATGGGGGCGGGGGTAGGACTGAAAGTTCCAACCGTCTGTTTATAGTTGGTTCCCTGGCAACTAGCCTCCATCCTTATATACTTTACAAAAGTCATTAACATAAACCCAGTTGTAGTAGAAAGAGGCTTGGTTTGTACAGTAAGACATCCATTTCACCTTTATGGCCCTGAAGCAATTCCAGGAACTGAGGATAAGACCAAACTTTACAACAAAAGATACTCCCACTGCTACTGCTGTTATTACTCAGTAAATTCCAAGGGTTTTGGAACTGAGAGCAAGGAACTGTGGACAAAGAGCAAATATATATGAAAAATATATTTTGGTCATCTGACCAACATATGTTATATATATTTATCTATAATATCCTAGTATGATGCCTAAAAACTCTACAGCTCAATAAGTTGATAACCACTGTTATTATGAGCAGCAACAACATTTATAAAATTATTTGTTCATCTTTAAAACAGGGAGACTATAACTTGGCTCATAGGGTTGTTAGTATTAAATGAGATAGTAAAAGAAAAATATGTAGCATAGTACGTTACATATGAAGACATTCAATGATAGCTAATATTATAATTATTTTCATTTTGTACGTTAAGACTTACTTTCCTGGAAATGACTGAAATCTCTCAAATTTAAGCAAATATGGGGACTTATGGGTTCAAGTAAGCAAACAATTAAGGGATATATCTCAATTCTGGTGTGGCAGGATAAAATTAAATGGTGTCTTCAGGATCTCTCCCACCACTTGACTACATTCTTCTGTACTGACCCTATTATCAGGTGGTTTTAAGCTAATTTCCATCAGTTCCAGGTCTACATACCCCAAGATTTCTATCTACTGGGAAAGAGCAAAAGCATTTAAGGATTCCTAGCAAACATTTTAAGATTCATTTGATTGTGTCAGCCTAGATGATGTGCTCACCCCTGTACAAATCATTCTGGCCAGAGGAATATGATGTGTAGGTTTACTGAGTGCCATGAAGATGTCCAAATACATTATTATTCTGTATACGTATACTTGCCCTCAAAAGAGAGTTCCGCATTGTTGGTCTTTGTAATTAGGCTGGTCCATTGTAGGCCGTATAGCCACAGTTCACCTTCATCAGTACAGTCTCTCATTGTCCTGCTTGATGACACAGCAGAGTGGGGTCTGTCACAAGTGAGTTGAACAAAACTGTTAATCAGCATACTAACTATATCACACTGTTCATTGCAATTGAACATCTGTGTGACAACATTGGATATCAATACACTGTCCTGGGCACTATGAAGGAGATTTTTAAAAATCCCTGCCTTCAAGAGGGTCCCAGACTCATGGGGTGACTGAAGAGACAGCAGTTTTTAAATATATGGGTGAATGTGAGCGATAAGGTAGCAGACCTATCTTAAAGTGCTCTGAAAATGCAGAGGATGATATTAATCCTGAAGGGAGACAAATCCTGGAGCAGAGACAAAAATGGAGAGAGATGGTGCTAGAAATTTAGTGGCAAGTTGAGAAAACTTTTGATTTAAGATATCAGTACTCTAGATCCCCAAAATAGGCCTGGGTGTGTGGTGAGGAAGTTATTGTGGAGTCAGGGAGCACATCATTTGCAAATTCATGAGTGCGCTCTTTCTTTTCTTCCAAGATACTCTACTTTTCTTTTTCTGCCTCTTGATTCTGCCAGATAAATAAAAACCAATTACACCCATAAATTTCCACAGTCAGTCCCTCACTTGTCCCCAGCCACCTACTCTCATGATTAAAATGGATTAAGAGTGTTCATTCATTCAGTCCATCAGTCAATAAGTATCTACGTGGTATCAGTTGTGTACCAGCCACATAAACAGGTAAAAGGATGCTAAGATATATTTCTTGCCTGAAATTTAAGGTGTATACATTTGTTTGGGGAGGCAGACTTAAAAGTACAACATGAGAAATGTAGTAAAAATAACATTTTTAGTAAGGTTAAAAGGAAGAAGAGCTAGTACTCCCCAGTGCAGAGTGTGGGTGGATATTTGGTTAGGAAAGTTTTCACTGAGGAGATGACTTTTGAGTTGGCTTTCTAAGCAAGAGAGGAAATTTGTGCAGAAGAAGAGAGGCATGAAAAAATCCACCCAAGAGTATATAAGAATTGGGCAGTAACTTGATGTGTCTGGAGTGTGTGTAGTTTCAAGGAAGTGGCAAGAAGTAGGGCCAGAAAGGTGTGCAGGCAGCACATCAGGAAAGATCTTAGAGATCCGGCCTTATCTCCTAGATGATAGTGATGCAGGGGATCCCAGGTGGGGAAGAGGCACAGGCATGGTAAAGTTCAATCAGGGCAGTGATATAATTGCTAAACATAATTATCAAGCATAATTACTATGTTGGAGGACAGAAGGCTATTTGAAACATTCTACAGAAGTCCTGTTTTGGGAAAACCTAATGAACTTGAATGCAAATTAAAATTAAATATGTAAACAAACAGATTAATAATGGTTCACTTTAAAGAAAGTTCCTTGAAGTTGAGTCTTTCCCTGGTTCAATATAATATGTGATTCTATTTATTATAAATCATCAGAATATTTTTTCAGAAGTACTGTCTTTATCTGAAGCAAGGACTACTTGATTGTTAGGACCAAATGTGTAAATGACTCAAATCGACTGTGTAGCTGAAATGCATTGCTGGACATGTTTAATATTTGAAGAGAAAACCAAAGATGACACAGCTATCTTCTCAGAATATACCAGAGTCTCACTTTAGCAGTTACCTTGGGATCTCTGCTGTAAGATCATCAGATAGGTGGAAGAAAACAGCAACTAAAAGACCTTGTGATGCTTCAGTAACTTAATCCTGTTAGATTAAATCTAAAAGCCCATGTTATTCTGAATTCTATGCCATTGCAGAGTATTAACAAATAATCAGGTTTATATTCAAATTGTGATGACCTTGTGCCTTTTATTTAGAAAGTTTACGGAGATTAGTATTCAAAAGTAATTTTGGGACTTGTATGTCTAAGGCTATTGCAAAGACTTACAGAATGCCATATAAATCTTTTACTTTTTCTTATTGACTTTGCAATTGTAACTTAAGTGTTTACTCTTAACAGAGCCATACTCTTCTTCCTTTTGAGCTTTTATAGCTGAGGCCAAAATTTCTGTTTATCACTAATGAAACTCTAAAAAGCTGTCGTAAAGGAAAGGTACATGGTAACTTTCAAAATCATCATTTGAAACAAAAGAGGGGAGAATTTTTCCATGTGTTTCAATATAGATATGAAGAAAGAGCACTAAATTCAAATTGTTTATCATTTTTTCTTGCCATAAGTTCACAAAATATATCTCAATCATCATTCTTAGCTTCACATGTACCTAGGGGGAAAAAAAGCACAGCTGTAAAATGGGAGCCACTGGCCTCACTTCTTCCTTCTTAGATTGTGTCAGGACATGCTAACTGAAGTCTATTATTTCTCTTTAATGTGGAAGACAGTGCAGCAACCTACTTTCCTCCTATTTTATACAGCACAGGAACAATTTCTTCTTCTACAGTGATGACATGAAATATATTTTTGGTCTCTGTTAGATGACATGCAAATGTACCCACTGTATCACAAGCAAAAACTCATTAAAAGCTGCTGGAATGCAATTGTGTTATCTCCCAGGAACACAGAAAATAACATTAGTCATCACTCCAGTGCATTTCTATTTGCTAACATAGTGAAATCACCCGCCCCACTCCCATGCCCCCAAAGGTTTCCATGGAAAAGTTTCACATTTTATTCTAGCTCCATCAGACAAAAAGCTCTAGATGTCTATTTATCACTCAGACACTTTTTAAATTTAAATTGCAAAATGCTGCCACATGATCTCATATACAATTATGAAATCTTTTGTTTCTTAATGTCATGTAGGTCTGACTTTGTAGATATTGCTAAAAATTCCCCCAAAATGTTTGGAATTGTTGCTTAGATAACAAATACTTGGCTAAATTAGAAGAGGAAAGCTAATGTTTAACAATATTGACATATACTGTCTGAAAATATACCCTTTATCTAATATTTTACTCATTTTAGGAAAGTGTTTTCCTTTGCAAAATGACCCCAATGCCTTGGTCCTGTGGGTGCCCTGCATCTAGTAGCCATTTGGGCACATCTTACCCCATCTGCTTGCCCATCTAGTTTTCATATTTCTATTTCTGTTTCCTATCTACTCTCGCCACCCACTCCTAAAGCTGGAAGGACCCTCACCTGCCCTAGGGAAACATCAGAAGACAAAAACATAAAACAGCTACATGAGTGAGATAAGCTGATATAGTAATGGTGGCTATGAAGGATGTTAAGTAGGATGTTGTGGGAGAGATATGTAAATTAGTATTCTGATGATGGAATGATTCAATGAAAAGATGATATTTGATTTTTTCCAGGTTTATTAGGGTATAATTAACAAGAAAATGTATATATTTAGATTGTACAATGTGATATTTTAAGGTGTACAACATGTTGATTTACTATGCATACACATTGTAAAATGATTACTGCATTGAAATTAATTGGCACATCCATCAGCTCACATAGTCACCTTTTTTTTTTTGGTGAGAACATTTAAGATTTACTTAGCAAATTTCAAGTATATGATACAGAATTATTAACTACAGTCACTATGATGTACATTAGAACCCTAGAAGTTATTCATACTATAACTGGAAGTTTGTGTGATCTTTGACCAATATCTCCCCATTCCTTCCCCCTGCCCCCAGCCCCTAGAAACACCCTTCTACTTTCTGTTTCTATGAGTTTGACCTTTTCAGATTGCACATATAAGTGAGATCATACATTTATGTGTGTATCTGTCCTTCTCTGTCTGACTTATTTCACTTAGCATAGTGTCTTCTAGGTTCATCCTTGTCACAAATGGCAGGATTTCCTTCTCTTTTACGGCTGAATAATCTTTCACTGTATATGTGTACCACATTTTCTTTGTCCATTTATCTGTCAATGGACTCTTAGGTTGATTTCCATGTCTTGGCTATTGTGAATAATGCTGCAATGAACATAGGGGTACAGATATCTCTTTGAGGTAGTGATTTCATTACCTTCAGATGTATATTTAGAAGTGGATTGCTGGATCACATTTGATTGTGACAAAGAGCCAGCCAAGTGAAGATCTAGGGGGAGAGCTTCCCAGATAGAGGAATCAGCAAGTGTTTACAATAAGGTGCTCAACTTTATTAGATAAATGAGGAATTATGTTCAATTACCTTAGAATTTTAAGCTATTTTCATATTTAGTGTCCATCCATTTATTTCTGGTATTTTTCTTGCAGTTTTTCTATGAAGGTAGTCATGCTTTAGTAGAAAAGATATTCTGTATATGGGGGATATTAACCCTTTGTTTACTTTTGGTACGATGAATGCTGTTCCATTTTGTTTATTTATATCTTGACCCATTTTACTTTTTTTTCCTTACAGAGCTTATATTTTATATTTAGCTCTCTTAGCCTTCTTAATCCTTTTTAGCTTTCATTATATGTTTAGAAATAATTCTTTTTACCTAAAGATAATTGGTGCTTAAATCACAATGTATTTTGTATTTCATCCTTGGTTTGAGATTTTAGATTAAAGCATTTGATTGATCTTAATCACAATGCACTTAACTGAATAATTGACACATTTCCTATTGATTTTAAATGCTACCTTATAATGTACTAAATAATATTTTCTTGAGTCTAAATCCAGACTCTGTAATGTGTTCCTTTCAGCTATTCCTCTGTGCCTTTGCCATTTTATAATGCCATTGATATATGTTAGGACCAGTCTGCCTCATTACTCTTTATCAAAATTCTCTTAGTCATTATCACCTATTGCTCCAGGTATATCTTTGAATCAGTTTTCCAGTTTATTTTTAAATGGTATTTTGATGGGAATTAATTGAAAAATATACATTACATTTATAGGAAATATAAATTTTAACAAATTATTCCTAAATACATTTTGTTGTTTATAATAGTAAATGTGCTCCCTTTTTACCATAGCGAACTTCCGATTAGTTTTAAAATGATGTATGGTGAGTCTGCTAGTTTCTATAGTTGTATAAAAATGCGATCTGCAAATAATTATTTATATCTACCTCTGTATGCTATCGTTATTGGCATCATCACCTACTTATCTAACACATTTATGTGTGCATTTATTTGTTTATTGGAATCAAAGTGCATGTGACTGAATGTGGCTTCACCATTTACATGCTGTACTTCATTGAGCTAGTTACATTATATCTCTTTACCTCAGCTTTCTGTAAAACTGAGATACAGGTACCTACCTGATAAGGTGGTTTTGAAGATCAAATGAGTTAGTTTATGTAAAATGCTTAGAACCATGCCTGATACCTATAGTACTTTATAGTAAGCACTATGAAGGGTATGCTGTTGCTGTTACCATACTTAGTATTATTTTATTAGCTACAACTTCCAAAGGAAAGCTAAATAGTGATGGTGCAACTTGGCATCTTTACTTTTCTCTTACTTTAGGGATAATATCCCTAGAGAGATTTTTTCCATACTTGATTCCTCTATATTTTTATATTATAAGGTATTTTAAAGAACATTATAAACATTTTATCATTTTGTGCCCTAATTTATTAGCATCTATCTCTAAAAAATAAGATTTTCCATGTTCCATAGTACTATTAAAACAGCTAACAAAAGTAATAATTATTCCTTAATATCTTCTAATATCCAGTATACATTTAAATTAGCCTGAAATCTTTTTTACAGCTGGTTTGTTGAAACATACATCTCATCAAGAACTATGCATTGCATTTAATTCTTTATCTTTCAAGACTAAGTCTGGAATACTCTCTATCTTTCTTTTCATGCCACTGGAAAAAATGTCCCACCTTCTGGATTTGTCTGATTGTTTACTCATGCTGTCATTTACTTTGTTCCTATGTCTGCTGTAGGTTCTATAAACTGCTAGTTCAACGCAAAGCTTGATGGGATTCCAGTTATAAGCATTTTCAGAAAGAATACCTCTTACTGCATCACATCTCATTTCTGGTCCTCTGTGAAGGAGATATCAAGGAAGAATTAGAAGCACAAAAGATTTATTGGGGAAAGGACTGTAAAGGATAGAGAGGGAGGGAGCAAAAGTAGGTTGAGAGAACTTCAGACACCAGGACACAACTGACTTTTCTGAAAGGAGAAAAGGGAAAAGGAGAACTGGTAGAAAGACCCTCAGACTGCAGCACAACTCTGAAAGTATCTGGGCCAGATCAGGGCAACAGGGAACCACAGGGCAAAGATTGCCCTTTATAGAAATTTTACACTGTGCTGAAATGACATGAGTCTACTACTCCTGCTGCGATCACCCTGGAAGCAGCCCAGGATGAGCATGTGGCCTGCTCATGAACATTGTGTTGGATCCTGAAAGTACGGCACCTGAAATCTGTCAGCCCACTACAGTCCTTACAGCAGATTCTCTCTCGAGCAGCGCACACATCTGGCTCTCACGTAGCATGTCAGAAGGCATATACTATTTGGTTTTCCCACTGTTAGACTTGCTAAGGTTAAAGGGGTCATAGTCTGATTCCTCTACTATAAAATTACATTTTCCCCTTTTTGACCAGAATATAATCTGAGAGGTGACATGTGGGCACCATAAGAAAGTCCAGATGTCTATCAACCTTTCACCTCAGATTCTAGGATCTGTTAATGACCCTTACTTGAATTCAGTATTTCCTCAGGGAGTGTAAAATGTTGATCTTCTAATTCTGTGTTCTCCCTCTAGTGCCAGTAATACTGACTATTGATCTATGATAGAAATTGTTACATAAACACATTTTGTAGTAATAAAATTGTTTTCTGGATATCTCTGCTAAGTGATCCCACAGGCATTTCAAATTCAGTATATCAAAAATAAATGTATTGCTCTCAATTCCTAAATTTGTTCTTCTGCATTTCAGCCTCAGGAAATGACAATACCACCCATGTAATTACCCAAGCCTGGACTTTTATCATCACCCTTTCCCTTCTTTCTCCTCATTCCCATATTCATTCAGTCATAGTGATGCAACATTCCTGATATTTCTCAAATCCCGTCTCAGCTTTACATCGCACCTGATACTGACACAGTTCTGGTCTTCGTATTTTCTTTACTAAGATTATAGCAACTCTCTTCAGTGGTCCCATGTGCCTGGTCTTGCTTCTCTCCAAAATAAACACTATACCAAATCCAGCAGGATGTATCTTTGAAATTTGGAAATCTTATGGTATTATTTTCCTAGGTAAATTCCTATACCCTCACTCTATAGCATCTTACTACGCTGATGGACAGTGACTGCAATGGGGTGTGGGGAGGGACTTGATAATATGGGTGAATGTAGTAACAACAATGTTTTCATGTGAAATCTTCATAAGAGTGTATATCAATGATACCTTAATTTAAAATATATATATATACTATGTCACATGGCAATAAATACAATGGAGAATAGAAATAATGCAGAAAGTTAGGGGTCAGAGGGTGCTAAGGGAATAATGTTTTAAATAGTCAAAAAAGACTTCACTGAAAAGGTGGGATTTGAGAAAATATAGGGAGAGTGAGGGAACAGGTTGTGGATATTTGAGGTAAGAACCATTGCTAGTTTTGTGTGAGGAATGATGTGATGAATTTTACACAGATCATTCTGGAAGCTGTGTGCAGAGTAAATTGTAGATAGGGGTGATGGCGGGTACATCAATTAAGAGTCTATTTCAATAATCCAGGTGAGCAATAATGATGTGGGCCAGAGTCATAGCGGTAGAGGTGGTGAGAAGTAAGCCCATTCTAAAAGTATTTTGAAGAAAAGCCTACAGAATGTGCTGACTAGTTGGATTTGGGTTATGATAAAAGGAAGGGAGTCCAGTATAATAATGGTAAAGGTGATTATAATAGATAATTCATATTACACTTATTATGTATCCAGCACTACTAAAGTTTTTTGTAAGTATCAATTCATTTAGTTTGCAGAAAAGATGAGGGAACAGTCCCTGACATATGGACACTCAATACTTCCTAATTGGAGTACAGAAATGATAAGTAACTTGCCTATGCCATGCGGCTAATAAGTAGTGAACCCAGAACTCAAACACAGACAGTCAGCCACTGGGTGCATAATTTTAACTACTACGTGATGATTGGATGGTTTCAAGGCTTTTGTCTGAAGTAACAGGAGAGATGGAAGACTGGAGATACAAATGTGGGAGTCAATAATGTACTGAGGCAGAATGAAATCACCTAGGGAGTGAGGATACAGAGAGAAGAGGTCTAAGACTGCACAGCAGGAAACTCTGACATTTACAGTTCTGGGAGATGAGGAGGAATCAGCAGAGGAAACTGCTAAGGAATAGCCAGAGGTAGATGACAATCCAGGCAATGAAGTGTCCGGAAAGGCAAGTGAAGAATGTATTTGAAGGATGAGTGGGTGATCAACTGGACCAAATGATACTGATACATCAAGTCAGATGAGCTCTGTGAATGGAACACTAGATTTAGCACAGAGAAGTTACCCATAACTGTTGTTGTCATCGATAGCCATATTTGTCCAAAGGGCCATTTTGGAAATGTTGTGATGTGTTTTATTTTCTAGTGTGGTCATGCCGGAACATTTACATATTGGAATACCTTCTTAAATTACTTTTCTAAAGGTCTCCTTTATTTTATATTTAATGAATTGTAATGATTTTTTATATATGTAGGTAGTTTGTGAACTTTATTTCAGAATAGTAAGGAGAAGCCACCCTAGAGCAATTAAATCAGGCTATCTGGGACAGAGGCAATAGCATAGGTATTTTTTTAAATGGTCACTGGTGGATTCTAATATGCAGCCAAGATCCTCTAGCTCACAACAAATCTCAGAGGCATATACTATTATTATTATTATTATTATATTACATAGAGGAAAACCAAGGTTCAAAGTGGTTAAGCAGTTTCTCCAAGGTGATGTTGGTAAGTGACAGAGCCTAGAAGTGAGTCCAGAACACACTATTCTACTCTACCTCCCAAGTCTCCCTGTTACCCTCTGAACTCAGAAGGTACTTTTGTGCCTCCATGCCCTTTCACATGCTCTTCCCTTTGTTTGGGTTCCTTTACCCTTTTTTTTTCTCTTTACCTTTCCAAGTCCTTGTAGGCTTCATATTTTTAGCATTTAGAATTATGTTTATATGTATATCTCCATATCTCTCCTCTATATCTTTTTTTTTAATTTTTAATTTTTTTTTATTTTGGTATCCCTAATCTACAATTACATGTGCAATATTATGGTTATTAAACTACTGTCTTCATCAGGTCCCCCCCACCAACCCCATTACAGTCACTGTCCATCAGCGTAGTGAGATGCTATAGAATCACTACTTGTCCTCTCTGACTTGTACAGCCCTCCCCGTGCCCCCCCAACATTATGTCTGCTAGTTGTAATGCCCCTTTTTCCCCCTTGTCCCTCCCTTCCCACCCATCCTCCTCAGTTCCTTTCCCTTTGGTAACTATTAGTCCATTCTTGGGTTCTGTGAGTCTGCTGCTGTTTTGTTCCTTCAGTTTTTTTCTTTGTTCTTATACTCCACATATGAGTGAAATCATTTGGTACTTATCTTTTTCCGCTTGGCTTATTTCACTGAGCATAATACCCTCTAGTTCCATCCATGTTGTTGCAAATTGTAGGATTTGTTTTCTTCTTATGGCTGTATAATATTTCATTGTGTATATGTACCACATCTTCTTTATCCATTCATCTACTGATGGACACTTAGGTTGCTTCCATTTCTTGGCTATTGTAAATAGTGCTGCGATAAACATAGGGGTGCATCTGCCTTTTTCAAATTGGGCTGCTGAATTTTTAGGGTAAATTCCTAGGAGTGGGATTCCTGGGTCAAATGGTATTTCTATTTTGAGTTTTTTGAGGAACCTCCATACTGCTTTCCACAATGGTTGAACTAATTTACATTCCCACCAGCAGTGTAGGAGGGTTTCCCTTTCTCCACATCCTCACCAACATTGGTTGTTGTTTGTCTTTTGGATGGTGACCATCCTAACTGGTGTGAGGTGATATCTCATTGTGGTTTTAATTTGCATTTCTCTGATGATTAGCAATGTGGAGCATCTTTTCATGTGCCTGTTGGCCATTTGAATTTCTTCTTTAGAGAAGTGTCTGTTCATGTCCTCTGCCCATTTCCTAATTGGATTATTTGCTTTTTGTTTGTTGAGGTGCGTGAGCTCTTTATATATTTTGGATGTCAGCCCCTTATCAGATACATCATTTATGAATATATTCTCCCATACTGTAGGATGTCTTTTTGTTCTACTGATGGTGTCCTTTGCTGTACAGAAGATTTTCAGCTTGATATAGTCCCACTTGTTCATTTTTGCTTTTCTTTCCCTTACCCAGGAAGAGACTCTCCTGTATATCTTTATATCTCTATATCTATCTCTCTCTCAGGCTGTGGAGTCAGGGATATTTAGGTTTGAATCCTGACTCTATCACTTCCCAGCTATGTGACCTTGGGAAGTGACTTGTATTTTCTAAACCTCAGTGCTCATTTTTGAACTGGGGATAATAATATTTAGCTTATTGTATAATTGAGAAGTTTGGTGCCAGAGAACTGATAGAATATAGATATTGGGTGCATAAGCTGCATTGCATTCAGTTTGCCTGCATATGCCGCAGCGGCCTTCTTTTATGCCTCAGAAAGAGATATAACCAAGCATGACTTAAGGTCCCATGGGAAACCAAAAGGAGAGCCAAGATTAAATGTACCTATACTGTGGTAGTAATAACATCTACTTCATAGGCTTATTGTGAACGTTAAATAATGAGACAGCACATATAAATGCCTAGCATATAATTGGTGCGTGCAAAGGGTATTTATTAAATAAAATATATTAATTTACTCTATTCTCAACCAGTTTATTTTCACTTAGACTCTAATCCACAAGTGTAATATCCACAGATGTCTTTTTCGTCTTTAACACTTTTTGGTTTACTAATTATTACTATTACCATTATTATTTTTATTGTTTTAATTTGTCAGCTTACAGTGCTCTGGCGGAGTTAACTAAAATCTACACAGTAATGAAATTTCAGATAGAATAACTGTAGGGTGGGCTACTCATTTACAAAGGATGCTGCATTGTAGAAGAAGGGTAAATTGCCATATTCAAGTTGGAGTTTTTCTTTTACGGTATTGGAACATTAAAAAAAATCAAGTTTAAATTGTTGAGCAAACAAAGTAGATGCTTTATGATTCCATTCATCTAAACTGCAAAAACAGGCAAAATTAATATAAGCTCCGGAAAGTCAGAAAGATGGTAACTCCTGGTGGAGTGTTGGGGTGGTGAATGAGTGAGAGAGACCTCAGGGCAGAGTCAAGGTGTCTGGTTACATCTGATTCTTGGGGGAAGTACCACAGGGTGCGTTCAGTTTGTGAAAACCCAAGGTAAACACTCATCATATGTTCAGCTTTCCTTCTGTCTGTTTTATTAAATACCAGGTTTTAAAAAATTGCAATCATGGCAAAATTGTAATATATATTCTTTTCAGGAAGAATTGAAAAAATACAGTAAAAGAACTAAAAATTACCTGTAGTTCCACCACCAGAAGATAGCCAGTGCTAACGTTTTATTTTGTATCTTTATTGTTTTTAAACAAAACATGGTGGATGTGGAATTTTGTAATCTACCTTTGGTAATTTACATTATTTTTTATAATTTCCCCATGCCGTGAAATATGTTTTGAACATATGATTTAAAATACCTACATAGAATTTGATTAAATAGGTGTGTCTTATCTTATTTGACCAGTCTCAACTGCAGGCATTCAGATTGTCCTCATGTCCTTGTGCTTATAAATAATGCTGTTATTAGCAATATTGTGCATAAATCTTTGTGCCTATCTCTGGTTATTCCCTTATAAGTTATCATAAGTGAAATTACTGAGTTAAGGTCTTGAAAAATGTTACCAGTTGCTCTCTAGAAAGATTCTGTGAACTCACACTCTTACCAGCAGTATTCAAAAGTTACCGTTTTCTCTACACCATTATCAACACAAGATGACATTGTTAATATTTTTTAATGTTTTACTGTGAGCCAGTCAGTATACATATTTGATTTCATTTATTACTCAGAATAACTCTATGAGTTAGGTACTTTTATCCTTATTTACAGATGAGGAACTAAGGCTCAGCAAATAACTTTTTCAGCTAGAAATTAGCAGATCTCTGGATTTTTTCATTACAAAGCCCAAGATTTTCACCACTACACCCTACATTCACTTTGTATTGGTATTTTAAAAATTGCCACTTTGATGGGCAAAATATGGTAATGTTTTTATGTGTACCCTTTATTATTAGTAAGTTTAGTTTTTTCTTTCAAATATTCAGTGATTCTTTATATTTCTTCTATTGACAGTCTGTTCATGAGCTTTAATTTTTAATAGTGTACTGATTTTTAAAAATTTATTAAAACAACATATACACATGGTAAAAATGGCAAAGAATAAAAAAGTAATCATCCTTCTGCAACAGAACTCTATCCTTACTGTCTCCAACAGTTTACTGTGAACTCTTCCAGAAATTTCCCATGCTCACACTTCTGCACTTATACAGGCACATATATATATGTATATATATACACACAAGTGTATAATATACAAGTACAAAAAATCTTTTTATCCATTCATCTATCAATGGACACTTGGTTCTTTCCGTATTTTAGCTATCATAAATAATGCTGCAATAAACATAGGAATGCATGTATCTTTTCAGATTGGTGATTTTGTTTTCTTTGGGTAAATTCCTAGAAGTGGAATTGTTGGGTCATATGGTATTTCTGTTTTTAGTTTTTTGAGGAATCTCCATACTGCTTTCCCAATGGTTGAACTAGCTTACATTCCCACCAGCAGTGTAGGAGGGTTCCCATTTCTCCACATCCTCATCAACACTTGTTAATTCTTGTCTTTTGGATGGTGGCCATTCTAACCTGTGTGAGGTGATATCTCATTGTGGTTTTAATTTGCATTTCCCTGATGATTAACAATGTGGAGCATCTTTCCATGTGCCTGTTGGCCATCTGGATTTCTTCTCTGGAAAAATGTCTGTTCAAGTCCTCTGCCCATTTTCTAACTGGATTATTTGTTTTTGGGTGTTGAAGTATATGAGTTCTCTATATATTTTGAATGTTAACCCCTTATCAGATGAGTTGTTTATGAATATATTCTCCCATACTGTAGGTTGCCCTTTTGTTCTGATGATGATGTCCTTTGCTGTACAGAAGCTTTTTGGTTTGATGTAGTCCCACTTGTTCATTTTTTATTTTGTTTCCCTTGCCCAAGGAGATCTGTCCAGGAAAAATTTGCTCGTACTTATGTTCAAGAGACTTTTGCCTATGTTTTCATCTAAGAGTTTTATGGTTTAATGACTTACATTCAGGTCTTTGATCCATTTCAAGTTTACTTTTGTGTACTATTGTTAGACAATAGTTACAATTGTTAGTCAATAATTCAGTTTCATTCACTTACATGTAGCTGTCCATTTTTCCCAACACTAGTTATTGAAGAGGCTGTCTTTTTCCCATTGTATATTCATGACTCCTTTATCATGTATTAATTGACCAAATATATGTGGTTTTATATCTGTGCTCTCTATTCTTTCCCGTTGATCCATGGGTCTGTTCTTATGCCACTACCAAGTTGTTTTGATCACTATGGCTTTGTAATATTGTTTGAATTTAGGGAGTGTGATACCCCCAGCTTTGTTATTTCTCAAGACTGCTTATTTCTTATACCTGTCTTAGTTAGCTAGGGCTGTCATAACAAAATATCACAGACTGGGTGGCTTAAAAAATAGAAATTTATTTTCTCACAGTTCTGGAGGTTAGAGGTTCAAATCAAGGTGTTGATTGGGTTGGTTTCTTCTGAGACCTCTCTGCCTAGCTTGTAGATGGCTGACCACCTTTTGGCTGTCTCTTCCATGGACTTCCCTCCATGCATTTCCTGTATCCCAATATCCTCTTCTTATAAGGACAATGGTCATATTTTATTAGAGCCCACCCATATGTTCTCATTTTACTTTAATTATTTCTTTAAAGATGTTATCTCCAAAAACAGTCATATTCTGAGGTACTGGATGATTAGGACTTCAACATATGAATTTTGAGGGGACACAGTTTGGGCAAAGGAAAAACACTATATATACTGTATAGCACCTTATACTTAATTCAATTTGAGATCATCCATATCAGACCTACTCCATTCATTTAATTGGTAGTATTTTATTCCATTTTGTGGATATAATATAAATTGCTTAACTAACTTCCCATAGGTGGACATAGGTTATTTGTAGGTATTGAGGTTATAAATAATGCCACTGTAACACCACTGTAGATATACTTTCTGTACATCTGTGAGGATGTCTGAGCATAACTTTAAAAGTAGAATCATTGATAAAAGATTATATGCACTTACACTTTTGATAGAGCTTTCCAAATTATCTGTCTTTTATACAAAATGTTAGAGGCAGGGCTTAATTTCTCACATCCTTGCCAACACTCGGTGTTTCAAATTTTTTATATTTGGCATTTTGAAAGGTAGTGTATGAAATCTTATTAGATTGAAATCAACTTCATATCTTTATAAACATTAGCATTTCTTTATTAAATGTCTTTCACATCATTTATAGATATGTTTTGTTAGTCTTTTCATTTACTTTATTTTAAAAAGCTCTTTATATTTAAGAAAATTGGCCCTTTCTCATGTTTTGTGTTTTGCAATTTGTTTATCTTTAATTTATTATTACATATTTTTGTAAACAGAAACTTAAATATATATAGTTGAATATATATATTTATATAAAACATTTATGTAACATACATATAGAGAGAGAGCAAGAGAGATTTATATCTTCCTTTTCCTTTTATTACTCTTTTGTAGTTTCTGAGATCTTTGTCCTCCATGGAGAAGATTTTCCCACACTATCATTTTTTGAATATGGTATTTCTGTTTTTAATTTTTTGAGAACCCTCCATACTGTTTTCTATATTTGCTGCACCAATTCATATTCCCACACTATTTTTTAATTGCCAATTTTTACTTTTGGAAATTTTATAGCTATTATTTGTTGATTTATTGGTTGCTTCAAAGATAACCTAACCCTTCTAAATTTATTTATTTTAAGGATGCAGAGACACAGGTTTATTTTTGCTTACGTGAAGAGACCCATGTTATAATCACTTTCTGTCCTGCATGTTAATTTTACCTCACTTAGATCCACTTTGTTTCTCATGTTAAGGCTGCATGCATAAATTTTTATTTTAACCAGAGTTAGATTTTTTTTTATATATCTGTAATGGATGTTAAATGTCTTTTCAGCATCTATGGAGATAATAGTGGATTTCTTTCTGTTTGCTTGTTTTTTGTTTTATATGGTGACATTTTCTTTTCCATTTCAATTATGTAACTGGCTTCTCCAGTCTTCAGGGAAGCCTTTTTTTCTAAACTCCCAAATCACAGACCCAAACCTTTATCATATGCAATAGTAAGAAGTCTTGTCCTTATCAAGCTTCCCTACTCATGTATCTTTACAAATCCCAGAGGAATCTGTCCATATTCCACACATTGTTTGTTCTCGTTTTCTGTCTCAACCAGGTGTCTGATTCCAGATTGTTGTCTACATACAGCCGTCTCCTAACTTGCTTCCATTGCTCAGCTGTCATTCTTCCCTTTACCGTTTTCCCACAAACTTGGGAAAAGACTTTCCTTTCAGTCCCTACAGTGTTAGCTGAGGGTGGGTTGTGAAATTTTACAAGACTTTATCAAGGGCTCCAAAAAAACACAGAAAGGGATTACATTTCAGACACATAAAAGTGAGTCCTAGTTATAGAAATCTCATACTTCTAAGGCCCAAGCCTCTCCTTCAAAGTCATGGATATTTATTAGCTTAATTCTGACACCTTCTACGGTGGACGTGACCTCTAATTATGGTCCTGCTGCCATTTTTCAGGGAGGGTCTTACTTCCTCCCCAGAAGAATACGCTTGAATGTGTATCCTATAACCTGTGACCATGATTCCAACTTTTGTACCTGTCTGATGTAAATACTATATAATGGAGTGTAAGAAACACCTATTTACAATCTGTCTATTCAGTGATATCAAGTTGGTGGCTTAAAATCAGCCATGGTGGAGTTATTTACACCATGGAAATTTGAAAATCCTGCAAATAAGGGCTTGATTTATTTGTTTTTATTTTCTAGACTTAAGAATGTGATATAGAAAATGTTAACAATGTGGATAACTAAAAGGTTTGTGACTATAGGCATTACATTGTGAATAGTACAATACAGTGGAAACATCCTTCTAGTATTTGAAAACTATCATCTGATTGACTGAAAATGTTATTCTGTCATTGATCCATCAGTAGAGTTCCAACATACACACATACACACACATTTTTTTCTATAGAACTAGTTGTTAAACATTTGCCAGTACACCACAGATATAGAAACCTTGAGACATTGCATTCTGGATTTTATTCATAGCAAGATGGGGAAGCACTGAGGAGATTTTCAGGGGAGGGTATCATATGATTTAGTGGGATATAAGAGTGGCAGGAGTGGAGACAGTGAGAAGTTGTAGATTCTGGATATATTTTGAAGTTAGAATCCACAGGATTGCTGGTAGATTGAATGTGTATTTGGAAAGAAAGGGTGATATCAAGGCTGATTCCAAGGTTTTTCACCAAAGCAAAAGAAAAAGTGGGGTTGTCGTTCACTGAGATAGCAAAGACAGTGGGAGTAACACAGGATATTGTCAGAAGCTGTTTGGGATACATTGATTTTAAGATACTTGCTACGTCTCCACGTGGTGATGTTGATTAGGCATTTGGATATAAGACTGTGCCATTCCGTTCTGACTATAGATATAAATCTGTGAGTCATCAGCACATAGATGTCT
Source organism: Smutsia gigantea (assembly GCA_032199065.1). Classification (NCBI taxonomy): domain Eukaryota; kingdom Metazoa; phylum Chordata; class Mammalia; order Pholidota; family Manidae; genus Smutsia; species Smutsia gigantea. Next base: position 25,518 of record JAVSCE010002912.1, read on the forward strand.
AATATGTGACTTGATAAAAACACCTTGGGAGTGAAAGTAGACTGGAAAGTACAATGATACAAGGATTGAAACCTGGAATATTCCAATATTCAGAAAAGAGAATATGAGGGAGAACCAGCAAAGGAGACCCACAAAAACTGGCCAAAAATGGAGAGAAAACAAAATGAGTGTGTTGTCCTGGAAGTCAGATAGGGAGAGTATTTCTGAGTTAGAAGTGATCAGCTGTGTCAAAGCCTGCTGATGGGTCAAATAAGATGAAGTAGAAATTATCACTGGGTCTAGCAAAATGAATGTCATTTGGTAATCTAGGATAAGAGCAGCTTCAGTGGAGTGGTGAGGTAAAAACTTTATTTGGATAGTTCAAGAAAAAAGAAGAGATAAAATTAAGATAAGGAATGTCAAGAGCTATTTCAAGGAGCTTTGCTATAAAGGGAAGGATAAAGTGGGGCAGCAGTTGAAGGGAAAAATGTGGTCAAGAGAGCTTTTTTGTTTATCACGGAGCAATATTGAAATGCTGGAGTGCTGAAGGTAATGATCCATGAGGCTTGAAGATGCAACAGAGAGAGGGGAAATTGCTTGTGGAGACAATAAGGGATGGAATCTAGTGCGCAAGTGGGGGAGGCTTTAGGCTTAGTCAGGAGCATGAATAGTCATCCACAGCAATAAGAAAGAAGGTAGAATATAAGACCACAGGTACAGGCAGGTAAGCAGATGAAGAAATGGGACCTTTGGGGATTTCTGACTCAGTATTTTGCACAGTGTGAACAAAGGTAAGGAGGTTTAACAGTTTGAGGAGAGAAGAAAGTATGAAATGGTCCTTAGGGAGAGCAGGAAAGAATGGACTAGGGAGATAAATGTGATTTGGATGCTAATTCTCAAGGATGAATGCTCAGGCTGCTACAAAGATATACCAAAGCCTGGGTGGCTGAAACAACAGACACGTATATCTTACAGTTCTGCAGGCTGGGAAGTTGAAGATCACGGTGCCAACATGGTTGAGAGCCTTCCTCCTGGCTGGCTTGCAGGTGATGGCCTTCACATGGCAGATGAGAGAGATAACTCTTCAGCCTCTTCCTGTAAGAACACTAATCCCATCGTGAGGACCCTACCCTCATGACTTCATCTAAGCCTAATTACTTCCAAACGGCCCACCTCCACATACCATCACATTGGAAGTTAGGACTTCAACATATGAATGTCTGTGTGTTGTGGGCGGGGGGGACACATTCAGTCCATAAAAGGTGCTTTCCAAACAACTCATATCAGTATGTCCAAAATTAAGCTCCAACTTTCTTTCACCTGTATTTCTATTCAGTACTAACTAGAAACTGACATTTACTGAGTCAGGCACTGTGCTAAGCACTTTATCACTATTATCTTATTCAATTTGCACTATAACCCTATTTGTTGGATATAACTGGTTTCCATGTTTTTCAGGTGGGGAAAAAGAGACTATGAGATTTTTTTATGAGTTTACAGAACTATTAAATAGCAAAACCATTGCTATTCAAATCCAATTGGGCCTATCTCCAATAGTTCTCAACTACATAGAAAGCTTTATAGCACATTGTAGGGACTCTGGATTTTCCTTAGTATGAGATGTATAATTTAAGCTATAATAACATCTCAGTTATTCAAGGAAGGATTCAAGAAGTCACTGTGGTAGGCAGAATAATGACCCCTGCAGATCACTATGTCTTAATCCCTGTAATCCATCAATATGTTACATTGCGCAGCAAAAAGGAATGAAAGTTAATATAGAATTAAGATTGCTAATCAACATATATGGAGATTATCTGTGCATGCCCAGTGTAATTAGAATGATCCTTAAAAGTGAAAAAGAGGCAGAATTAGAGAAAAGCAGAGAGGTCTTGGTCCAATATTTCTGGCTTTGAAGATGGAGAAATGGAGCCACAGACAAGGAATGTGAACAAATTTTAGAAGGTGGAAAAGGCAGGGAAACAAATTCTCTCCTTGAGCCTACAAAAGTAATGCAGCCCTGTACACCTGGATTTTAGCTCAGAGACATCCATTTAGGACTTCTGACCTCTACATTATTAAGGTAATAGATTTAAGTCACTCTGTGATAATTTTGTACAGCAGCAATAGGAAACTGATATAGTCATTGTTAACTGTCTTGCCAATGGATTTCAGCCCTGGGCAAGTTCACTATGGATTCAGTGTGACCAAGGAAATGACAGTAGAATGTTCTTGGGTTGAAAGGGTGTGGATAAAATGAAGGGTCCTGTGGCCAGGATTCTCACCTGGCCCTGGTTGGCTTGCTCACTACAGACATGTGGGCAATACGTTGCTATTGACTCTATATAAAGAGCTCTGCCCAGTGCGCTGGGTGACACAGTGGCACAGATGCAAGGCTGCAGGAGAGCAGAGCAGAGGCTGGAGTGGTGGCAGTGCCGAGGACAGAGGTCCAGAAGACAGCTGTGCGAGTAAAGAGGCCCAGAGGATGGCTGTGTGGGCCGAGAGGCCCAGAGGCAGAGACCAGCTTGCTGCGTGCAGACTGGCTCTGAGGGGATGGGAGTCTAGTGATTAACCTTCCACCATGGAAATAAACTTAGGTATAACCCTTTCACCTCAAGAACGTTTACTGTCATTTCTTTGGTCACACTGAATCCATAGTGAACTTGCCCGGGGCTGAAACCCATTGGCAAGACAAAGGGTTATACCCAACTTTATTCCCACGGTGGCAGGTCAATCACTAGAATTCCGTTCACTCAGAGCGAGTCTGCAAGAAGCAAGCCGGTCTCTGCCTCTGGGCCTCTCTACCTGTACAGCCGTCTCAGTCTCTGTCCTCGGCGCTGCCACCACTCCAGCCTCTGCTCTGCTACCGTGTTGCACAGAGCATTGGGCAGGGTTCTTTATATAGAGTCAATAATGAGACATTGCCCACATGTGTGTAGTGAGCTACCTGACCAGGGCCAGGTGAGAATCCTGGCCACAGGAACCTTCATTTTATCCACATTAGCTTTTCTTTCTCCCTCTCTGCTCTCTATTCAGTCCTTTACTAAAAGTCTTGTGGGTTTTATCTCCCTAATGTATCTTGTTTCATCACTCCCCCACCATCATATTGCTCTAGAAAGAATTTAAGATTCTTACTTGGTTACTATCTTTAAGCAAGGTCATCTTCTCTACGCTTTTACATATTAGCACATCATTATCTCTCAACTGGGTATTTGCAGTATTATCTTTGTTACTTTTCTTGTCTTCCACATATAAGACATAGTCCACATTCGTGAGAAGTAATCCATCATTCTAAAATGTGTAACGTTACGCAGGGAAGTATTCTCAATTAGAAGGGAAGACCCTTGGATAGCACCATGGGAATGGAGGAAGAAATCATTTCTTTCTTATTTCTGTGTGGAATTAGCTTTGTTTGTTTAGGCCATCTGTTTCTCTTGAACTTTCACCTTGTTATTGTTTTCAGAGAGGATAATTTATTTTGATTAGAAACTACAACAGTACAGAGCACAGCAACGCAGATGGTCATCACAAACGACAGTCATGTGGGCACATCTCTGTTTCTTGTTCTTTCATTACCACAAGACATTGCAGTGAAAGTGGGAGACTATTTTTCATACTCCCAGTTAAGACCCTTAATAAGCAGCTGCAGGTGACTACTTAAGAAGGAGAATTGCATTTGATAGTTTTGGAACCTTTTATTCTAGTTGGGGAAGGCCAATGAAGAAACAGTGATTACTTTCTTATTATTTCAAAATAGTTTACTAACAGATGCAAAGACACATTTACCACGACTGATTGCTAAGTTCTAGTGGTCTGTATCTGAGTTGCTCATTTGACATTACAGAATGAAAACTGGACTTGGTATCCTAAATTCCAAGAGTGAATTCTATCTTTAATTCTCATTGCTTGTATGGCCTCAAAGCCAGTTACTGCCCCTGTCAGACTTCAGTTTGCTCATGGAGAAAAATGAAAGTAGAAAGGAAATTAACTTGACTCAGGTGCTGGCCTTCACACATATGTACATTGTCTCATTTAATCTCCAGGAAAAATAAAGGGAGCTTTAGTTCACAGATTTGTCTTTTCACTCATCTGTCTAAAAGCCTCAACCTTTGCCATGTCTAATGGGCTGAAATACCAACTCTGGATAACTGCAGAACTTAGTTATAATTCTTGGAGGCAGTAGCTATTTCTCCCCTAGGACATCAGGAAACCTGGTTTCTAGTAACTACTTTGCTACTAATAAGCTGTGTGACTTTGGGCAAGCCTCTAGGCCTCAGTTTTTTTTCCTCCATAAAATAAGAAGATGAATTATTTTTACCATCCCTTTGTTTTGATAGTCTATGCCAGGAGTTAGCAATCATTTTCTGCAAAGGGCCAGGTAGCAAATATTTTAGATTTTGCAGGGCACCATGTCCCTGTCACAACTACTCAACTCTGCTGCTGAAGCGCCAAAGGAGCTGTAGACAATATGCAAATGAACAGGCATGGCTGCATTCCAATCAAACTGTTTACAAAATAGATGATAGCTTGGTTCTGGCACATGAGACTTAGTTTACCAACCCCGGTCTATGCAGCAATGAAGAATTTTGTGTGTGTCAACTCTTCCTTTCTTGTTTGAACCAATGTATCAAGAGCTGTATTTTATACATGCCTAGCCTAAAGATGTCTCTCTATTGAAGCAGAGTTTATCTATGTGCTTCAATTTCTTTAAAATCTGAATAAAGTTAAGAATTTGAAACAAGTACCTGGTTGGCTTTGACTTGTTCCTTATTAAGAACAGCACTGACTTACACAAACATGACAGAAACAGTGAAAACCTTAATGTGTAAAAGCTAAAAGCTATATAACAGTTATATAGATTTAAAATATTACAGTTGTCTATTTGCTCCAATTTTAATGTATCTTATATGAGTTAATTGTATACACCACTCATTGCAACCTAGCTAATTGATTGACATGCATCAAAATCTACTTTGGATTACTTTGTAAGTTATCAAAAACATTACTTTTTGGAAATGCTCAAAGATCTTCAGTGAGACTTGCCTGTAATATAACATTTTACAAAGGATGGGAGAGACAGGGGAATGAAGAGTTCTCATGAATTTCTGCAGATAGTAAATGGACAAATGGACTGTTAGATGTACTTGATTTAGGTTCTGCAGCTGAAAAGTGGACAAAGTGAAAACTGGGAAGTGTCCTAGAAATCACTGTCAAAGTCAGCATCTGGACTAAGACTTAACTTCTCATCCTGTGTACTGTAAGCTTTGCTTATGACCCAGCCAGCTCCACCAATGGGAGCACTACTCTAGGATGTTTGGGTTTTTTTGGTGGTGGTGTTTAATTCTAGTAGCTCTTAGTGCTGAAGATAAATCTGATACCAGTGGCCACTGTGTCACTGGAGATTTTCATCACAGTATGAAGTTCTTCTGAAAGCAACAGGAAGCTCTTTGGGCGCACTGACAAATTCCTCCAAAGCAAACTTGCAGTGTGGGCTTCTAAATCACCAAGAGGTTTGATGTTTACATGTTCTCTTTATTTTATATTGTCATTGTTTCTTTCTATTTGGCAATGCCTTCAACTGCACTTGTTCGGTGAGTTCAGTCATAGGAAATATTCAGAGGGCATAGGCAGATGGTGAATTCACCAGAGAGTTTACGTGAGTCTCTGATTCATTCCATCAGTCTAGAATTATACAGAAAAAAATCCCAGTATGAGCTTAAGCATATTCTGCCTTGAAGAAAGACAGAAACAAAATGATTTAAAAATAAATTTGAGTAGCCCTCTGTTTTCCCTGTAGAATAGTTCCAATTAGATTTTTGCTGAACTCTGCCAGTTCCCCACTCCTGACAGTTGCATTTTTCAGTTCTACATAGCATTTTTATCGGTGTCATTTCTATTGCTGTAATGACATTTTCTCATGATTGTTTTTATCTGATCAGCCAGTCATGAATCTTAGAAATAAATGTACATTTATTGTATGAGCTTTAGCTCTTTTAGGTGCTTTATTTTATCATGATCTGCTTTTGTTATTGCACAAGTTAGAAACACAGAATTTATCTTGTTACAAAAGATTATATATATAACATAGATGTAGATGTAAGTGTATACATATGTATATATACTATATATAATATTATTCCCCTAGAAAATATCTGCGCCAACCCAATGAAGTGCAACCCTTCCCCCTATGGCACACTTGGCAATATTTGGACATATTTGTGATTGTCATAAGCTGGCATGGGGAACACTGGAGGACCTACTAGCATTTAATGGCTAGAAGCCAGAGATGCTACTACTGATTCTACAATACACAGGCCAGCTTTCCTACCTCCAACAAGGGAAAGGAATCATCCAGCCTGAGTTGTCAGTAGTATTGACGTTGAGAAATTTTGGTCTAGTCTAAAGACATGTAGAAATATTCACATATAATTTAAGCAATTTTATAGAATGTCACAAGATCTTTAACATACCATGAACATTTACAGTGCATATAAAAAAGGCTCACAGGGAAACCCCAGCAACTTTTTTCTAACGGTATAGAATGAATTCTTGTATTGAGATCATTGCAAAGTGGGGAACCTTACAATGCACACAAATTTATCTATTTTTCCTCAGAAAACAGCCAAGAAGCTTTGGTTAAGAATATATATTTATATTTGCAGTTATCTTTATAGTTTTATCTGCCTAGGGCCTTTTTTTCTGTAAATTTGCCTTCCCTGACCTGCCCTAGCCCTTTACCTCATCTACCTGAGTAATAGAGGACCTGCCATTTTAATTCACTGTGAAACTGGTCCCTGGAAATTTGGAGAAAGACACTAGGAATGAGGATCTACTCTCAGTCTCTGTCTCTCTCTGTCTCTCTGTCTCTTTCTCTCCCTTTCTCTCTGGCTGCTAAATCAATAACACGCACCAGAGATTTTTAAAGCTGTACTTCCAGATACAGGAATTGAAGAAGCATTGGCAACTAGAGGTAGACATGAATAGAAGGAGATAGAGTTTAATAAGGTTTGTTGTGCATTGTGAATGTATTCTCCACTATGGCACTTTTCAACAGTAAGAAGTAAAAAGTAAAGTTGTTTTTGAATATTTGAGATGATAGATTATTGTTTCCTTGAATGAGACACCTTGTGGAAATGAGCCTTAGTGGGAGAACAAGAGGTCAATCCGTTTTTAGTCATATATTCATATATGTGCACATGTAGGTACAAGCACACCTACGTACACTTTTACATAAATGAGGTCTTACTATGCATGCTATTTCATATCTTGCTTTTTTCACTCCTCAGTGTATTGTGGACCTGTTTGCATGTCCCTTCACATTACCATTTTCATGGCTGTCGCTTATGCTCTTTCATGGCTTTATAGCTCTTTCTTAAGCTGCTTTTCACTTGATCGACATTTAGATTGTTACCAAAAGCTCCTTAATGAAAACACTACTGCCATGATCATGCTTGATCATACGCCTTTAGGCATTTTTTTTTTGCTATCATTTTAGGAGATATTCCTCTAAGGTCTGCTGAGCCAAAGAATATATAATTAAAAAGTTTTTGAGGCACAACACTAATTGCCCTTCCAAAAAGGTGGGAGCAAATTGCATTCCCACCACCAGGGCACTAATACATCCATATCTTACACTTCCCCGACAGTAGGTTTCCTTATGTTTTTTCATCTTTGTTAATATTTTTCCTCATTATCAATCTGAAGGGTGAAAAACGTCTCCCTTTAATTTACATTTTGATTGCTAATGAAGGTGAGCATCTTCTCATTTTTAATAATCATTTTCTATTGGCCTTTCATGTTCTTTGTCCAATTTTAAATAATGTTGCTCATCATTCTAGTTTTGATTTAACCCAGCTCTTTGAATATTAGGGAAATTAGTCTGTCAAACATATTACAAATACTGCCTCCTAGATTGTCTTTTGACTTTCATTACGGTATTTTTAACTAAAAAGAAACTTTCCATTTTTATGTCATCATATTTATCAAAATTCTGTAGCTTCTAGGTGTACCAGTGAGGCTTAGAAAGGCATCTTGCATGCCAAGATCACAAAAAGCATTCATACATTTCTTCTATAATAATTTAATTTTTAATATTTAAATATTTGGTTTATCTGGAATTTATTTGAGGGCTTTGGAGTGAAGTAGTAGTCAAGCTTAACAGCTAATGGTTAGGCTCTATAAGAAAGACTTGTGTCTAGCCTTTACCACTTAATAGCCCAGTGACCTTCAGAAAATGACCTCTTGGATTCTGTTCTTCATCTGTAAAAAGAGGGTAATCATACTCCCTAGCTCATAGGCTTGTGATGAAAATGAAGGACTCCATTCAAAGAATGTAGAACAAGATCTGGAATGTAGTAAATATGTAAGTAATATTAGCTGGACTTAGTCTAATCACTAATTACGATTCTCAAATGATTTATTGATTAGTCTACTTTTCCCCAGAGGGTTAGAATACTACTTGTATTATAGTTCTCATTACAGTATATGATTATATCTGTCTAAACCATCAATTTTATTTCACTGTTCTGTTTGTGTATTTCCATAACATACGTATGTAAAACTTTCAAAATAAATTTAAAATAGTAAGCATTGTTCTCTTGTTCCAGGAATTAATTTTAATATTAAAAATTTTTACAATTAAACATGGGAATTTTGAGTCATATTTAATTTGTTAAGAAAGCACAGTGCTAATTGCTTTTCCAAAAAGTTGGAACAATTTGCATTTTCAATATTATTCATGAATATGCCCACATCCCACACCTTTCCAGTGGGTTTCCTCATATTGTTTCTTCATTGCTAATATTTTTCTTTGTTATCATTCTGAAGGGTGGAAAATTTCTCATTTTACTTTTAATTTTAGAGATACAGGGAGAGTTGACATCTTTAAATTATTGCTTTTTCTATGTTTCTCTACTTTTATTCAGATCTTTTCCTTTTAATTTCCTTCGGTTAAGTTTTATATGGTATTTTGTTGCTTAGTACTTATGCATTGCTTGTTAAATTTATTCCTTGGTATTTTATTTTTGACTGCTTATGTAAATGGGCTTTTTCCATTACATTTTAATTTGTTTTGGCTGGTACAAATGGAAGATATTAATCATTGTATATTAATTTTGTATCTACCTTCACATCAAATATGTATAATTTGATGTGTTCTCTTGTCTAAGTGCATTATCTAGCAGTTTTAAAACATCTTTAAATAATAGTGGGGAAAGCAGCATCTTAATTTTGTTCCTGAAATTAAATTGTCTTCTCAAATTTTTTACAATAAAAATATAAGGCTTTTAATTTGAGTCATATGTCATACTTTTTAAGGAAGCATTCATGTTCTAATAAAGGTTGAATTTTATAAATTCCTTTATTGTCATCTACCAGGATGACCATATATTTTCCTCTTTGACTTATTAATATGGTAAATTGTATTTATGCAATTCCTGTGGGATTCCTGTTACTGAATTCTTTGCTTGCCTAGAATGCCTCCCACTTCATCATTATGTATCATTCTGCTGATCTGTGATTGGATTATATTTGCAAATGTTTCACTTCAGATTTTTGCATCAGTGCTTGTAATGCATGTTTTTCAGTAGTTTTCTTCACATTTGCTGTCTTCATCAGATTCAGGTTAGGTATTATTATTATGCTGGCTTAAAAAAATAATTGGAAAAGTTTCCTTGTCATTCCATGCTCTAAAAGAATTTAAAATGTGTCCGAGGTATGGGTCTATAGCTTCTAAAAGAATGATCTCTCTGGCCAGAGAGAGAAATGGCTTTAGGAGCTTGCCCTACCACTTGTTCTTTGTTTTGACATTTATAAAATGGGCTAATAATAAGATCCATCAAATACGTCTCTTCAGAAGATGTCATAAGGTAATGAATGTAAAGCACTTAGCATATGCCTTCTAAAGGGACCAATAAATGAAAGTCATATTATCAACTTCTCAAAATATGCAAATTATCACCTGTGAAACAGTCTGGTCCTGACAATTTGGGGAAGAAGGAAATGTAGTTCTTTGATATATTTATCAATTTCTGTCATTAGTCCATTTCTGCTTATGCCTCTTTGTGTGGTTTGGGGGATTTATATTTTTCTAGGAAACACCTATCCCAGTCAGTTTAGAAAACATTAAAACTGTACCGTATGTATCCTTTTTTTTTATTAAGGTATTATTGATATACACTCTTATGAAGGTTTCACATGAAAAAACAATGTGGTTACTACATTTCCCATATTATCAAGTCCCCCCCATACCCCAATACAGTCACTGTTCTTCAGTGTAGTAAGATGCCACAGATTCACTGTTTGCCTTCTCTGTGCTACACTGTTTTCCCCAAGATCCCCCACACCATGTGTACTAAACAAAATAACCCTCAATCCTCTTCTCCCTCCCTCCACACCCACCCTCCCACACCCCTCCCCTTTGGTAACCACTCGTTCCTTCTAGGAGTCTCTGAGTCTGCTACTATTTTGTTCCTTCGGTTTTGCTTTGTTGTTATACTCCACAAATGAGGGAAATCATTTGGCACTTGTCTTTCTCCGCTTGGCTTATTTCACTGAGCATAATATCCTCCAGTTCCATCCATGTTGTTGCAAATGGCAGGATTTGTTTCCTTCTTATGGCTGAATAATATTCCATTGTGTATATGTACCACCTCTTCTTTATCCATTCATCTACTGATGGACACTTAGGTTGCCTCCATATCTTGGCTATTGTAAAAAGTGCTACGATAAACATAGGGGTGCATATGTCTTTTTGAATCTGAGAAGTTGTATTCTTTGGGTAAATTCCACGGAGTGGGATTCCTGGGTCAAATGGTATTTCTATTTTTAGTTTTTTGAGGAACCTCCATGCTGCTTTCCACAATAGTTGAACTAGCTAACATTCCCACCAGCAGTGTAGGAGGGTTCCCCTTTCTCCACATCCTCACCAGCATTTGTTGTTCTTAGTCTTTTGGATGCTGGCCATCCTCACTGGTGTAAGGTGATATTTCATTGTGGTTTTAATTTGCATTTCCCGGATGATTAGTGATGTGGAGCATCTTTTCATGTGTCTGTTGGCCATCCGAATTTCTTCTTTGGAGAATGTCTCTCTTCATATCCTCTGCCCATTTTTTAATCGGGTTTTTTGCTTTTTAGGTGTGGAGGCATGTGAGTTCTTTATATATTTTGGATGTTAACCCCTTGTCGAATATGTCATTTAAAAATATATTCTCCCATACTGGAAGATGCCTTTTTGTTCTGTTGATGGTGTCCTTTGCCATAGAGAAACTTTTTAGGTTGATGTAGTCCCATGAGTTCAGTTTTGCTTTTGTTTCCCTGGCTCGAGGAGATGCATTCAGGAAGAAGTCGCTCATGCCTACATTCAGGAGATTTTTGCCTATGTTGTCTTCTAAGAGTTTTATGGTTTCATGACTTACATTGAGTTCCTTGATCCATTTCGAGTTTACTTTTGTGTTTCGGGTTAAACAATAGTCCAGTTTCATTCTCTTGCATGTAAATGTCCAGTTTTGCCAACACCAGCTATTGAAGAGGCTGTTATTTCCCCACTGTATGTCCATGGCTCCTTTATCATATATTAATTAACCATATATGCTTGGGTTTATATCAGGGGTCTCTAGTCTGTTCCACTGGTCTATGGGTCTGTTCTTGTGCCAGTACCAAATTGTCTTGAGTACTGTGGCTTTGTACTAGAGCTTGAAGTTGGGGAGCATAATACCCCCAGTTTTATTCTTCCTTCTCAGGATTGCTTTGGCTATTCAGGGTCTTTTGTGCTTCCATATGAATTTTAGAATGATTTTCTCTAGTTCGTTGAAAAATGCTGTTGGTATTTTGATAGGAATTGCATTGAATATGTAGACTGCTTTAGGCAGAATGGCCATTTTGACAATATTAATTCATCCTGTCCATGAGCACGGGATGTGTTTCCATTTATTGGTATCTTTAATTTCTCTCATGAGCGTCCTGTAGTTTTCAGAGTATCCGTCTTTCACTTCCTTGGTTAGGTTTATTCCTAGGTATTTTATTCTTTTTGATGCAACTGTGAATGGAATTGTTTTCCTGATTTCTCTCTCTGCTAGGTCATTGTTAGTGTACAGGAATGCCACAGATTTCTGTGTATTAATTTTGTATTCCACAATTTTGCTGAATTCAGATATTAGATCTAGTAGTTTTGGAGTGGATTCTTTAGGGTTTTTAATGTATAATATCATGTCATCTGCAAGCAGGGACAGTTTAACTTCTTCCTTGCCAATCTGGATGCCTTTTATTTCTTTGTGTTGTCTGATTGCTGTGGCTAGGACCTCCACTACTATGTTGAATAGAAGTGGGGAGAGTGGGCATCCTTGTCTTGTTCCTGATCTTAAAGGAAAACCTTTCAGCTTCTCGCTGTTAAGTATAATGTTGGCTGTGGATTTGTCATATATGGCCTTTATTATGTTGGGGTACTTGCCCTGTATACCCATTTTGTTGAGAGTTTTTATCATGAATGGATGTTGAATTTTGCCAAATGCTTTTTCAGCATCTATGGAGATGATTATGTGGTTTTTGTCCTTCTTTTTGTTCATGTGGTGGATGATGTTGATGGATTTTCAAATGTTTTACCCATCCTTGCATCCCTGGAATAAATCCTTCTTCATCATGATGGATGATCCTTTTAATGTATTTTTGAATTCCGTTTGCTAATATTTTGTTGAGTATTTTTGCATCTATGTTCATCAGTGATATTGGTCAGTAGTTTTCTGTTCCTGTGTTGTCTTTGCCTGGTTTTGGTATTAGAGTGATGCTGGCCTCATAGAATGAGTTTGGAAGTATTCCCTCTTCTACTCCTTGGAAAACTTTAAGGAGGATGGGTACTAGGTCTTCACTAAATGTTTGATAAAATTCAGCGGTGAAGCCATCTGGTCCAGGAGTTTTGTTCTTAGGTAGGTTTTTGATTACCAGTTCAATTTCGTTGCTGGTAATTGGTCTGCTGAGATTTTCTGTTTCTTTCTGGGTCAGCCTTGAAAGGTTGTATTTTCCTAGAAAGTTGTCCATTTCTTCTAGGTTATCCAATTTGATAGCATATAATTTTTCATAGTATTCTCTAATAGTTCCTTCTATTTTTGTGGTGTCTGTTGGGATTTTTCCTTTCTCATTTCTGATTCTGTTTATGTGAGTAGACTCTCTTTTTCTCTTGATAAGTCTGGCTAAGGGTTTATCTATTTTGTTTATTTTCTTGAAGAACCAGCTCTTGCTTTCGTTGATCCTTTCTATTGTTTTATTCTTCTCGATTTTATTTACTTCTGCTCTAATCTTTATTACATCCCTCCTTCTACTGACTTTGGGCCTCATTTCTTCTTCTTTTTCTAGTTTCATTAACTGTGAGTTTAGACTACTCATATGGGATTGTTCTTCTTTCCTGAGGTAGGCCTGTATTGCAATATACTTTCCTCTTAGTACGGCCTTTGCTTTGTCCCACAGATTTTGCGATGTTGAAATATTGTCATTTGTCTCCATATATTGCTTGATCTCTGTTTTTATTTGGTCATTGATCCATTGATTATTTAGGAGCATGTTATCAAGCCTCTATGTCTTTGTGGGATTTTTCATTTTCTTTGTGTAATTCATTTCTAGTTTCATACCTTTGTGGTCTGAGAAGTGGCTTGGTACAATTTCAATCTTTTTGAATTTACTGAGGCTCTTTTTGTGGCCTAGTATATGATCTATTCTTGAAAATGTTCTATGTGCACTTGAGAAGAATGTGTATTCTGCTGCTTTGGGTGTAGAGTTCTGTAGATGTCTGTAAGGTCCTTCTATTCTAATGTGTTGTTCAGTGCCTCTGTCTCCTTACTTATTTTCTGTCTGGTTGATCTGACCTTTGGAGTGAGTGGTGTGTTGAAGTCTCCTAAAATGAATGCATTGTATTCTGTTTCCCCCTTTAATTCTGTTAGTATTTGTTTCACATATGTAGGAGCTCCTGTGTTGGGTGAGTAGATATTTATAATGGTTATATCTTCTTGTTGGAGTGACACTTTTATCGTTATGTAATGTCCTTCTTTGTCTCTTGTGACTTTCTTTGTTTTGAAGTCTATTTTGTCTGATATAAGTACTGCAACTCCTGCTTTTTTCTCCCTGTTAGTTGCATGAAATGTCTTTCTCCATCCCTTCACTTTAAGTCTGTGTATGACTTTGGGTTTAAAGTGAGTCTCTTGTAGACAGCATATAGATGGGTCTTGTTTTTTTATCCATTCAGTGACTCTATATCTTTTGACTGGTGCACTCAGTCCATTTACATTTAGGGTGATTATGGATAGGTATATACTTATTGGCATTGCAGACTTGAGATTCGTGGTTACCAAAGGTTCAAGGTTAACTTCCATACTATCTAAGAGTCTAACAACTCACTTAATATGCTATTACAAACCCAATCTAAAGGGTCTTTTTTTGTTTGTTTGTTTGTTTGTTTTTTCCCTCCTCCTTTTTCTTCCTCCTCCATTCTTTATATATTAGGTATCATATTCTGTACTCTTTGTCTATCCCTTGATTGACTTTGGGGATAGTTAATTTAATTTTGCATTTAATTAGTAATTAGCTGTTCTATTTTCTTTCCTGTGGTTTTATTACCTCTGGTGAGAGCTATTAAACCAACACTTCCATCTATAGCAGTCCCTCCAAAATACACTGTAGAGATGGTTTGTGGGAGGTAAATTCTCTCAGCTTTTGCTTATCTGGGAATTGTTTAATCCCTCCTTCAAATTTAAATGATAATCTTGCCAGATAAAGTAATCTTGGTTCAAGGCCCTTCTGCTTCATTGCATTAAATTCATCATTCCACTCCCTTCTGGCCTGTAAGTTTACCGCTGAGAAGTCTGATGCTAGCCTGATGGGCTTTCCTTTGTATGTGATCTTATTTCTCTCTCTGGCTGCTTTTAATTGTCTGTCCTTATCCTTGATCTTTGCCATTTTAATTACTATATGTCTTGATGTTGTCTTCCTTGGATTCCTTGTGTTTGGAGATCTGTGCACCTCCATAGCCTGAGAGACTATCTCCTTCCCCAGATTGGGGAAGTTTTCAGCAATCACCTCCTCAAAGGCACTTTCTATCCCTTTTTCTCTCTCTTCTTCTTTGGGTACCCCTGTAATGTGAATATTTTTCCGTTTGGATTGGTCACACAGTTCTCTCAATATTCTTTCATTCTTAGAGATCCTTTTTTCTCTCTGTGTTTCAGCTTCTTTATATTCCTCTTTTCTAGTTTCTATTTCATTTATTGTCTCCTCCACTATATCCAATCTGCTTTTAATACTGTCCATTGTGCTCTTCAATGACTGGATATCCGACTGGAGTTCATTGCTGAGTTCTTGAATATCTTTCCGTCCCTCCATGAGCACGGTAATGATTTTTATTTTGAACTCCCTTTCAGGGAGAGTCATGAAGTCAATATCATTTTTTTAAGCATTTTTTCTTTTTTTTCTTTTCTTTTTTTTTATATTTTATTTAGGTATTATTGATACACACTCTTATGAAGGTTTCACATGAAAAAACAATGTGGTTACTACATTTACCCATATTATCAAGTCCCCCCTCATACCCCAATGCAGTCACTGTCCATCAGTGTAGTAAGATGACGCAGATTCACTGTTTGCCTTCTCTGTGCTACACTGTTTTCCGTGTGATTCCCCACACCATGTGTACTAAACATAATATCCCACAATCCCCTTCTCCCACCCTCCCCACACACCCTCCCACACCCCTCCCCTTTGGTAACCACTAGTTCCTTCTAGGAGTCTCTGTCTGCTACTCTTTTGTTCCTTCAGTTTTACTTCGTTGTTATACTCCACAAATGAGGGAAATCATTTGGCACTTGTCTTTCTCCACCTGACTTATTTCACTGAGCATAATATCCTCCAGCTCCATCCATGTTGTTGCAAATGGCAGGATTTGTTTCCTTCTTATGGCTGAATAGTGTTCCATTGTGTATATGTACCACCTCTTCTTTATCCATTCATCTGCTGATGGGCACTTAGGTTGCTTCCATATCTTGGCTATTGTAAATAGTGCTACGATAAACATAGGGGTGCATATGTTTTTGAATCTGAGCAGTTGTATTCTTTGGGTAAATTCCACGGAGTGGGATTCCTGGGTCAAATGGTATTTCTATTTTTAGTTTTTTGAGGAACCTCCACATTGCTTCCACAATGGTTGAACTAGCTTACATTCCCACCAGCAGTGTAGGAGGGTTCCCCTTTCTCTGCATCCTCACCAGCATTTGTTGCTCTTAGTCTTTTGGATGGTGGCCATCCTTACTGGTGTGAGGTGATATCACATTGTGTTTTTAATTTGCATTTCCCTGATAATTAGTGATGTGGAGCATCTTTTCATGTGTCTTTTGGCTATCTGAATTTCTTCTTTGGAGAACTGCCTCTTCATATCTTCTGCCCATTTTTTAATCAGGTTATTTGCTTTTTGGGTGTAGAGGCGTGTAAGTTCTTTATATATTTTGGATGTTAACCCCTTGTCAAATATGTCATTTAGAAATATGTTCTCCAAGGTCAACATCATTTAAATATTTCTCAGGAGTTGTATTAATTATTTTACTCTGGACTAGATTCCTTTGGCGTTTTATATTTGTGTATGTCGCCCTCTAGTGCCCAGACGCTTTACTCTCTGGACCTGCTTGGCCCCTGAAGCAATGTCCGGGGTTGCAGGGGAGTGGTATTTGTGCCTGGGGGGAGGAAAGAGCTGTTTCCTGCTTCCCGTTGGCTATGCCTGTCTCCACTGCCTGAACCAGTGGCCCCAGCACACAGGTATAAGCCTCTGTGCTTTGAATTTTTAGTTGCGGTAGACAGATCTTCCCTCTGGCTGGCCTAACACCGGGGCAGAGTTTCCTGGTTTGCAAGCCTGGTGGGCTGGCCAGGAGAAAGGCGCACTAGTCTGCCTATCACAGAAGGAGTTCTTGGAACTGTGTAGGCTGTTACGGAGCTAGAGCACCTGAAGATCATGAAAGCTCCCAACCTGCTGGGCAGAGTGCACCTGGTCAATTTTGTCTACCTGTCCTTTCTCCTGAGCAGTAAGCTCTGTGCAATCATTGCCCCTTTGCAGCCCTCTTGCTAAGGGCTTCCTTGTTAGGAAGTCTCTCAGACTGCCCGCCTTTCTTTTGTCCCAGAGCAGCTGCATATGGATCCCTGCTTTCCACAAGCAGCTGGAACCTTAGGCTCTCCAGGAATTCTGCCTGTCTTTGCTTTCCAACCCCCTAATTACGAGAGTATCATGCAAGCACCATGAAATGTAGGTTTGTGTCCCAGAGCAGATATCAGAGTTAGGTATTCAGCAGTCCCAGATCTCCACTCCCTCCTTCCTCTGTTCCTCTTCCTCCTGTCAGTCAGCTGGGGTGGGGGAAGGGCTTGGATCCTGCAGGGCCACAGCTTTAGTAGGTTACCCTTTTCCATGAGGTCTGCTCTTTTCTCCAGGTATATGCAGTTTGGTGCAGTCCTCTTTTCTGTTGCTCTTTCAAGAGTAGTTGTATTACTTATATTTTCATATTATATGCGGTTTTAGGAGGACGCCTCTGTCTCACCTCTCATGCCGCCATCTTTAATCCTCTCTCCCATATGTCTTCTTATAATTATTTCAGTGATCCCTTCACCTGGGTTAGTTTGCTCTTCCTATTCCTAAATTTCTCTTTCTTCTTAAATATGACAACCAGCTGTTAATTAATTTTTTTATTCTCCTCTCATATCTTAAATTGTATTTAGGTCCATTATACAATTATGTTGAATGATAAAATGAACACTTGTGTGCCTGTCATCCAGCTTTGACAAATCTCAATATTTTGCCATGTTTCATACAGATTTCCCTTTACTTTCTCAAAAAATAGAACAATGAAGATAGAATGAATCTCCCTTTGTGTCCCTCCTTTTTTCACTTCTTGTTCCATGCTTCCTAGTAATATCCTGAATATGGTGTCTACCTATACCCAATTTGCTTGTTAATTCTATTCACCAAATACTTTTAGCTCTTGGAACTACTGAACATCTAAGACGATATCACTTCCCAGCCTCCTGTGGTCAGATGGGACTGTGATTACTTCCAGCCAGTAAGTTATGATTAGAGGTGACATGTCATTTTGAGGCCAGATCATTTGATTGTTCATCTGAGACCATTAAAAGCTCTATGTCTTTCTCTCATGGCCACTTCAATTTTCCAGATAGTGGGTGTTCTATCTGCCTGAGCCCCAGAATAAGGATGATGTGGAGGAGGACCCCTTGGCAAGCCTCAACTGATATGCAGCAAGAGTGAGAAATAAACCTTTGGTGTTTGAAACTTATGTTGTTGTCCTTGTTGTTTTCTACACAGCACAACCCAGACCATCCTGACTAATGAACTCATAAAATCACATAGTATGTTTATGTTTTAAATCTCTACATAAGTGCTACCAAGTTTTTATGCCCTCCCATAACTTGCCTTTCTCATGTAATATTATGTTAAGATTAATCCATGTAATATATACACGTGTAGTTCTTTCATTTTAAAAGTCTGTTTATTGTTCCACTGTCTGAACCACAATAAATTTACCCATTCTCCTAGTAATGGAAGTTGTTTACAATTTTATGCTCTTAGTAAAAATGTTAGTTAATTGCACATCTCATAAAATAGTGTAAAAATTTATAATAGTGCAATTACTAGATTACTGGGTGTATGCATCTTTAACATTATCAGGCCTTCTCAAAAACCTCTCCTCTATGATTATAGAAATTGATACTTCTATCAATGCTGCATGAGAATTCCTATTTCTACATCCACCAACACTTGGTATTGTCAAACATTCTCATTTTTAAAAATTGAATTATCAATATGCAATCTTATATTGGTTTCAAACACACAACAGAGTGGTTTAACAGTTACCCATATTACTAAATTCTCACCCCCACTAGTGTGGTTACTATCTGTCAGCATAGAAAGATGTTACAGAATCATTGACAATAGTCTCCATGCTGTACCACTGTCCCTGTGAGGGGGGAAAAAGGGGGCACAAAAATTATCAATTGAGCATTCTCATTTTCGTCAGTCTACTTCTAGTATTAATTTGCACTTTCCTGATTTCTAGTGTAATTAAACCTATTTTGTATGCATATTTTCCATATGGAAATGACATTTACCTGTACATATGCCTTCTTTTTTCTTCGGTTATTTTAATTAAAGTTTAGGAGCACCCTTGTTAGTTATGTGCATTGCAAATATCTCTGAGTCTTTGCTTGTCCTTTCACTTTTTTCTTGTTCTACACAACTTTTAAAATTTCAGTGCTGTCAAACACTGCATCTCAACCTATTCATTTATCATTTGACCTTATATTTTATAATTTTAGGATATAATTCCCTCACCGTACACTTCACATATTTAATGTGTAAAATTAAATGGTTTTCAATATATTCAGTTATGTACAACGATCACTGCCATCAATTTTAGAACATTTCTATCACCTTGAAAAGAAACCACATAGCCTTTAGCAAATCCCCCAAACCTTCATTCCTCCAGCCATAAAAGAAATTACTATTCCACTTTCTGCCTCTCCACATTTCTCTGTTCTGAACATTTCATATGAATGGAATCATACATGCCATTTTTTGTGAGTGACTCATTTCAATTTGCTTAACATTTTCAGTGTCCATCCATGCTGCAGCATGGTTGAACTTTTGTATGCTTTTTCACAGAGATCCTTCCCTAACCTGAGCCCATAATGCTAACCTCTTCTGTTTACATCATTAAATGATAGGTTTGATTTCTACATGCAGGTCTTTAATCTGTTAGGAGCTGACATTTGTGTATGTATGATTTAAGGTAGGAACTATTTTTTTCCATCTGGACAGTCAGTTGTACTAGCACCATTTATTAAAATGCTCCATCATTTCCCCATGGATTTATAATGTGGCATCTATTCCATATCAAGTTTTCATACATTGTGAGTTTGTAGTCTCCATATCATGACTCTTTGGTGTATTTGTCTGTTGTTTCAAGTACCTTACTGTCTTGTTTTAGCTTTATAATAAGCCTTGCTCTGAAAGGGGATGCTCCTTAACAGTATTTTTTAAACTGTCTTGCTTATTCTGGGCTCTTTGTTTTTAGAATCAACTTCCATGAGAAATTGCCTATTGCAGTTTTGATTATGATTGCATTGAACTTGTGCATTCATAGAAAACTGATATGTTTATTACATGAATCTTTCTATCCAAATACTTGGGGTATATTTCCTTTTGTTTTAGTTTGCTTTAGTATTTAATGTAACATGTATAGGTTTCTCCACAAAGAACTTGCATATTTTCTATTAATTTTTCCTAAGTATCTTATGGTTATTTTTAAACCATGTGCAAATTGTATTCTTTATAAAAATACATTGTCTAATTGTTAGTGTTGTGTAAAATTGTGATTTATTTTTTGTTATATTGTTCTTGGCGCTTTTTCATTAGAATTTCCTCATTAGTTCTAATGGTTTATAGTATAGGTTTTCTTGGGTTTTCCATGTAAACAATCATATTATTTGGGAATACTGAACTTCTCTGTCTCTCTCTTTCTTTCTTTCCAGATCCTTACATATTTTAGTTATTTTTCTCATCTTACAATTCTAGCTATTGCCCCCTGTGCAGTGTTGAATAAGAAAGTGACAGCTGGTGCCCTTTTCTTATTCTTGACTTTAAACATTTCATCATTAAGTCTGGTGTTTGCTGAAGGTTTTTGGAGGTTATACTTCATCATATTAAGAAGGTTGCCTTCTCTTCCTAGTTTCCTTTGCATTCTTTAAAATCAAGAATTGGTGTTGAAATTTTCAAAATACTTTTTCTCTACTTTGAGATAAGTCTGTGATTATGCTCATTTAATATGTAAAGTGATGAGTTATGTTAAATAATTTACTCAACGTAAAGCATGGCTATACTCCTGAGACACGGCCTTCCTGGTATTAAAAAAGCATGTGCACATGTGCACACACACACAAAAACACATAAACCCACATAAAATTTATATGACTATATATACATATTATTTGTATGTGCACATATGTTTTACTGAATTTGGTTGGCTCATAATCTATTTAGTGTTTTCTGTCTATAGTCATAAATGAGATTGATATAAAGTTATGTTTTTCTTTTCCTACTTCTATCTTACCTAGGCCTCACTACAAATTTGGTAAGAGTTCTATCATTTAAAATTTTCTAGACTAGTTTGTAAAAGATGGAAAGATAGAGATTATCTGGTCTTTGCATATTTGGAGATGCATGCATTTAAACTTTTAGATGCTTTTGTTTGGGGAAGGAAATAGTTTTTTAAACTATTGATTCAATTCCTGTCATGAATTCTGTCCTATTGAGGTTTTCTATTTTCCTTCTACCTTTTAAATTTAATTTTTAAAGCTTCTTTGCTCCCCAAATAATCATTATTAATACAAATGCTGTTAGCTAAAACAATTCATTCTTGTTTTGTATTACCTACATGTATTTGAATTGCTTTGTCCACAATTCCTTCTTGCCTCTCATTTGTTCTATTTCAGTTAAGTTTCCCTCTTTCAGAATTACGTCTTTCTTTTGGTAAAGATCTGTTGGTTGTAATGTCTCTTAGGATTTCATTGTCCAAAAGTCCCTATTTTGCCTCCTCTTTTGACTGATAATTTGACTAGATATAGAACTTTAGGCTTATGGTTGTTTTTTCTCAAAATTTGGTCATTTTTATTCTACTATGTCATTGCTTCAATCTTGCTATTAAGTATTGTATTGTCAGTTTACTGCTGTTAAATATTCTATTGTCAAATTGTAGGTAATTGTGTTTTCTCTTTGTTTTCATTGTCTTTAGTGTCATGAGCTTGCCCTGATATGATTCATAAGTAAAATACTTCCTATTCTATTTCCCTTCTATCTTGTACTTTTATTTAGAGTTTATATTCAATAGTCTATATTAAACAATGATTGCCATTTATAATATGTGTTTTCAAAGTACACATTCTCTGCAATCATGCACTTCTGGATATCCAAATAATTCCCCCAGGGGCTCTTATTGAGAACTGATTTCATTGATGGTAATTGAATCCATTGGAGTGGATGAGTTTTCTCAGAGTGCAATGAGAAGTGGCCATAGATCAGGAGACTGAGAAATATAAAAAGTCTATTGATGAGTTTATGAGAACAATTTCAGAAGACTGATCATAATTACAGTGGGATGTTGTCTGCAGTGATTTGCAGCTCAGGCAGAGGACAGATACAGGGTTGTAGCTGAGGGGATTTGGAGGGGGGCAATGGTTAAGATGGAAATGATGTTACATTTAAATGTAGATGTGCCAGATCAAAGATGTAACTGGGGATAACACAAAATGGATATTTTTACAAATTAATTCCCTTAGCATTTGGAAGGGGAAAGATTCAAAACATACTTTAGAGTAGCAGTTGCTCCATTATAGCCAGAATAAATGAGGAAATAGCTGCCCGTACACATATATTCACAGTTGTTCATCCTCAGTCTTTTCTACTTCTTAAAATTTGCCCTAATGTACAAATTGTAATTATTTATAAAGTATTTCCAATTTCTCAAGGACTGTTTTGTGTGGGGATGTGCATATGCGTGTGTACCCCGTAATTGCCAATTGATGGGTCAGCACATATTATTCTCCACACAATAACCTCTGATCTGAAGTTTTAAAGAAGTTTGGCTCAAAACTTCACCACTTTCATTTAGGAAGCTGGGTCAGGAAAAAAAGTGATAATGCGTTTAGTCAGAAGATTGCTCTTTCTGCTCTCCCTCTCCTGGGGAGAACTGATATCAAGGGACAAAATGCAAGCATGATGTGCTCAGTATCTCTTATGATGTGCTCTTGCCTCCGGTCCCCATCCTTACAAGCTGAGATAGACCAGTGGAAATCTTAAGGACTTCTTTCACTTACTGTATGAAAGTGTTATTGACATTCAAGAGCTGGAAAGTTTGGATGATGATATCCTTTTTCCTTTTGGTCTATGCTGTATTGCAGCTGACTGCTATTATCTGAAGTTTATAGTATGAGCATGTGACTTTTCCTGATATCTGGGGAGGCTTCTTTGTTTTGTTCTTTTTGATTGCTGCCAGAGAGGAGGTGTTGGCAGTGTGCCATTATGTTACCATCTTTTCCAGAAGTTCTAGGCTCTGAGGCCCTAATTAGTCCTTCCCTATTTCTCTGCTACCCAGCACATCAATTACTCCTAAAAAGCAGGCAGGATTCAGCAATGTAGAAAAGACAGTGGGATGGTGTCCAGTACCTCTATCCAATAACACATTTGACTAAATTCATATTTGTAGCAGGTATTTCTCACATACAAAAATTGGGAAGCTAGATAATTCACCGTCCTAATTAATTTTCATTGTGTGTGTGTAAACCACCTTTATAAGTTACTACAGAAAAAAATATCACCCGTGAATGTAAACTGTAACTTAATTTTTTCTAACAATAATCTTTTAAACTTGTATCGTGTATAGTGTACTGTTTAAAATGGTGTTTCCCCAACAATGAAATGAGTTATTACAAAAAGAGTGCATAAAATAGTATAGACTTTGTCTAAACACGTTACATGTATTAGCTAATTTAATTCTTCTACAAATGTACCAGTGGGTTCTATTATTACCCCTATTTCAGAGACAAGGGGACTGAAGCGCTGAGAAGGTAGACAGCTTGCCCAAAGTTACACAGCTAGTTATCCAGCTTTGGGAGCCAAGCCACGTACTCTCGAACCCACAGCTTTCACCGTTATGGCAGCGTGCTCCATCGTATGTGATCCATGGCAGCAGTGCAACCTAAATAGGGCTTACCATCTAGACCCTCCTGCAAAGGAAGTTCAAGTTCAGAGAGGTAAGGGGCTTGTCAAAAATTACACTGTGGCAGCCAAAATGACAAAGCTGGGAATAAAACTCAGGTCTCATGAAAAGCCCATTATTCATTGCATTTAGTTATACTGCCTCTGTCTTAAGTCCTGCCTTATAGATCTAAGGATTAGTGCTCTGTTATGGGAGGTCGTTTTCCAAGTGGGACTATTGCAGGTACATAGTACTAGTACTTCCCTCGTAAGGAGTTGTGACTTTTAAATTAGGTAATGATTGTAAATGCCTCCCATAATCCCTTACCTAACAAGTACTCCATAAATGAAATGTGGTTCCTTCAGTACTCTTACTGACTGCTTATCTTCCTTGCCTGATTTCTCTGTCCTTTATTCTGCTCCTCTTTACCCCGGAGTGACTAGCATCTTTTTTGACCTTCATCTCTTTGGCCTCATCCCTCGCTCATTGCTGCTTCCCTTAGCTTTCTGCTATCACGGACTGCTGGGCTCAGTCTCCTTCATGAAGCCTGCCAGGCTTTGGAGAAAAAAGGCTGGAATAAAACACTGATAAAGTGACAAAGCTTGGGTGCCCAAAGGAAATAGGACATCAGTGGTAGGAAGTAAGAGGAAATCTTGCAAGTAACAGTGAATAGAGTTCAGAGCCGAGGTGAATGCTAAGCAGGCATATAGCATTTATATGATAAACGATGCAGTAAGACTAAAATGCTCATCTTCTCAAAAGTAATATGTTCTACAGGGCACCCATACAGTAAAAACAGCAACTCCACTTCTCAGGTCTAAGCCGGAAGCATAGATGGGGCCTATATCTTTTTAATTTATTTTCAAATAACTGTATCATTGGGAACTGTAATTGCAGATAGATTGTACCAGCCATGAATATAGAATATCAATTACAAATACATTTACTGCTTGCCCCCTTTTATATACATTATCTCACTGAAACTTCATAACAACCCAGTGAAGCAGCAAAGCTATTATAATCTCCATTGTAACACAGGGAATAATCAAGACTCAGAGAACTCAAATAATTGCCTCTGGGTCACACACCAGTAAGGGGAGAAACAGGATTTGCAGCCACATTGGTCTGACTCCAGATTCCTTGTTTTTCCACTTTCCCACCTGCCTTACTGAAGAAAACCCATGAAGTTCTATTGATGAAGAAATTAATGAATTTTTGATAACAGAAATACTCAGAGTGTTTTCTTTCAGTGTTGGTGATACCTGTTTGGTGTTGCCCTGGTTGTGTGACACACGATGCAGGCTGCGGCTACTCTGGCATGTTTTGTCCTGGTATGAAATGTCTGCCCTCCCCTGCATGTGCGCTGTACTCAGCACAGGGTCCAGCAAACCTGCGGTTTTGTCGTGGCTGCTTTTCATAGCAGCCTTGCTGGTAGTCGGGCATCTTGCCAAAGGCCACCAATGTAAAAAGCGCTGCTCGCATTTCCTTTTTGACTTTCTCCACGTAGGTCTCCGACCCTTCCAACAGCAAGGATACTTTCTAAATGGCCTGGTGGTTTTCTTTTGGCCACCTCTGTCACTTTGCTGGAAACTGCTGGCACGAGGTCCTCAGGGGGCCAGACAGGAGATTATGTGAGTGTACAACTAGAAAGAATCACTCATTATTTGCTTTCTCTCTCTTTTTTTTTAATATAATTTATTTTATTATCATTAATTTACAATTACATGTGCAATATTACGATTATTAAACTACCCCTTCATCAGGTTATTTGCTTTCTCTTAAGGGAATGGCAGTGAATCCATTATTTTGAATTATTTCGTACCAAATTGGTTTTTTGATGTGGTCTTTGTTTTCCTCCATCAAGATGTAGACATGGAAACATGGCAACTCAAGGAAAGGCATTTTCTTGGTTTAAAAATAGCTTGTACCTAAAATCATGGTGGAGCAGGGGTGTGTGTGTGCGTGTGTGTTTCTGCCTGTGGCTATGTTTATATGAGAGGGCTCCTTCACATTTAACACCTGAGAGCCTTTCGGGAGGGGACCTGGATAATACCTCAATTATATCATTAGAGGCATATGCTGGCTAAAACTCCTGAGCTGGAGAGACTCTCAGTGGCTTTTCTGGCCTCTGTTTGAGAAGCGTGAGCACTTCAAGGGTGCACCCTCCCCTGGATGCATCACTGTGTTCCTGGCGCCTGACACACTATTTGGCAGAGTGAGTGCCCACCAAGTGTTTCTATAATAAATGAATGAGTGAGTAAATGTAAAGAATGAATGGATAGGTGGATAAGTGGATTAAAAAAATCAGTGAATTACTGATTAGGAAAAGAAGCTGCGATGGCTTGGAAAGAGGCAAGGGCTGGATTGGGCTAAGGATATAACTCAGGAGGCAGGGAAATGAAGCCATTTGATGATCACACAGTTTGATTTAGTCACTTTTAAAAGTGGTTACTCTTATTCACATGGTGGATTAAACTTTACTCATTGTCATCTCTCTCTTCAGGAATAGTGCTAGTAATGATAGAAAAGGAATAAAAATTGCATAAATCTAATGACAAAGGAAATAAGTCAAGCAACAGTGGAAAAAAGAGATTTCAATATGAATTCCTTTCACAGGTATGTATTTAGTGCCTGCAATGTGTCAGGCACTGTTCTTGGCACTGGGGATCAATCAGACAAAAATCAGAACAGACAAAAATCCCTGCCATTATTATAGCTTACATTCTAGTGGAGAGACCACATTTTGAAAAGAAGCCTGAAAGTAGATGGAAGAGTGGTGACTGAGTTAACAAAGTGGAGGAAGTTATAATATATAAACGCAATGTGGGGCTGACATTACAAGAGGCAAGATGATTTTTCACACAAAACCCAGAATGGCTCATCCTGAGGTATCACATTCCACAGCAGCCGGGATGGGGGCTAGAATGGAAACAGAGAGACTTGTTGAAAGTCTGTGTTTAGACCTGATTCCATCTAGGTCTGCACCTCCACCCTCCACACCAATTACCCCCTTTCTATTCCTCCCAGATAAGAGATCAAATATTTATTTCTGGAAGTTGAACTTGAGAAGACCCCTTAACACAGTGGAGGCCAGTGTGAGAGATCTGGTGAGATCCAGAGTTGAAAACAAAAGGATTAAGTGAGACTTCCAGCCCTGTCTCCCTTCCCTCACCACATAACACCATGTTATGTCTGAAAAAAAAAACTGTCCAGCTCTTAATATGAATCTTACTCTTGGGGGAATTAGTCATGTGGACCAGCATGCACGATGACATGTAGATATTTTTCCTGTGCCATTATGATAGTGTGCCGTCCTGGTGGAACATAAGGAAAACCAAGGTTAGAGGAGTTTTTTCTCCCAGTTGGGGATTTATATAATGGCTTTTGTCTTTCTTTCTATAACAAGAAAAATAAAGTTCTGATTGATAATTAACCTGTAAAATAGTTAAGAGTCCTCTCTTGTGTAAGTGTGCATCTTTCTTCTTACAAAAACTTCTATTTCTTACACGTATCTCCCTATCTTATGTCGATTACTTTGTAGAGTGTTGGGGCCCCCACACCCCCAAGGCCATGCCAAACTGGATTCCAAGGAGGGAGACAGAACCCAAGGGTGAGAGGGATGAGCTTCTATGTACCTTTTCTAAAGAGTGAGTTATGTGAAATCATATAAAATCTCCAATTCCTGGAGCGACGAGGGCAGCCTGACAGGGTAGAGAAAAGTCCCTGATGCTGCAGGTCCTCCCAATTCACCTGATGCCTTCCTCTGCTTAACTGCTGTTCTAAGGCTATATCTACATTCTGTTCTGACCACGGAAGGGGAAAGAGGACCCCCATCTTGTCTGTTTGCTTTCTCTATCTAATCATTTTCTCTCCTCTTGGGAACTGGAAGGGTTCTCTGGGTAGAAGGTAATTATAACTCTTGGGGGAATACACCTTCCTGGCCCAGGGCAAAATATGTTTGAAACCAAAATCAGTCAAAGGGAGAAATAAAGTGGGAGACACCCATTTATTGCTTACAGTCAGTCATCCACTTCTGCTTGCTCGTATCTCTCGCAACCTGCTGCAAAAAGGGACCCCACCCAACCTCTCCAGCCCAGATATGCCCTCTCTCCCCCTTGTAATTACCTACTGATATGGAGAGGGACTACTTCTCTCCACCCTTTGGAAACACCTACTGATATGGAGATGCACTAAGGCCAGGAGACAGATTTTGAAATGTTGCAATTTTACCCCCAGAATATTGCCTCACAATCTACTCACTCTCCATCTTATGCAATGGCCCCTGTGCTAGAAAACTGGACCACTGTAACCAGACTAATAACACAATAACAACAGCAATAAAATCATGATAATCCTCAAGCCAGAGGATTTAGCTAAGTTCAAAGTCCTATGCAGATTTAGTCCATAGTTCACCCATTCCACAGGTGGTTAGTAGCTGAATGGGTAGGGAGTTCAGAGCAATCATCACATGGCAGCTGCAGCCAGGGGGTGGGTCCAGGCCACAGGGACAACAGGAGAAAATAACCTTAAGGGCAAAAAGATACATTTCAATGACACCAGCATAGGCAAATCTTGTCCATCAGATAGGATGCATGCAAGAGAGTGGTCCTGTGATAGGACAGTGGTGGGAATGGGACCTCATCCAGACTTTCACCCCCCTCCCTTTGGGAGTTATACATAGGTCAAGATATAGGGCTATGGAAGGTACTTGCACTGGCCATAAAGATAAAACAAAATTTCCCTGTAAGATGCTCTTACCTCCTGGACATTTTGGATATACTACCATGATCTTTGGGGGCCACTCTGCCATTATTCCAGGAACACACAGGCAGCCAACTTCCAGACCTTTTCCCCAAGGTGCCAGAAGGCCCAGCCATCATTGATGCATGTGTCAAAATGTCTAGAGCCACATCCACTCAACAGAGTCTCCAGGGTTTAACACAGTTGGGGCTGGCAGCAGGCTGTTGCTCTGCTGGCCATATCCTGGCTTCAATAACTCCTCTTTGGTTTGCACATACAGTTGTATAAGAGAGACAGCAATGTGTGTTAGCATGTCCACAGTGCTCAAGGCTCCTTTTCGGGGCTTCTCATTCAAATGCCATAACACTGTCCATAAGTGAACTGACCAGCCCCATAGACTATTGGTGTCCGACTTCAGGCCAGATTTCAACAAACCATTGTACCTCTCTATCATGCCTGCCCTGGTAGGGTTATATGGTACCTGAAACTTCTACTTTATTTCTCCCTTTGACTGATTACCATTTCAAAGGTATTTTGCCCTGGGCTGGGAAGATGTATCCCCCCCAGAGTTATATCTGGCAGTAGTTGGCAGGACCTCTGAACCCAAAATCTGTTCTCATGGGTGAGATCCTTGGGTGGGCTGCCCTTAGAGATGGTGGGGAGATATCTGAAGCCCCCCTGTAGATGGTGGTGAGGCCCTAGTGGCTGCAGCAATGGAGGGCGCAGTTTTACCCAGGAGCCCCCTACCTGTAGGGCTTCCAACTGGGAGCCTCTAGTGGGGAATCAGTCTAGGGTAAAACACCTCCTAGAGGGGTGGGGCCTTCCCCAGAATTGGGGAAGGGTGGAGACACCCGAAGCTATGGAATTAGCCTTCTGTGAGATAGAAGATTGCTTAGAGGCCCTGAGTGGCTGTGTAGCAGCTGGGATTGTGAGATGTCTGTTTATCGAGATAGTGGAAAGTGTTATTGAGGTGAGAGACACACTTCAGATCTCCTGGAAGAGCTGGGTGATTACCTATGGGATGCCCTTAAGAGAGACAGTTACTAGAAGACAGGTCATGCTCCTGGAAGATTCGTTAGCAGCGAGGGAGGAGACATCAGGAGAATCCGTGTTGCAGGAGGCCATGGGGGAGGGGGAGGAAAGAGCGGTGCCTTCAGCCTTGGAGATGGTAGAGGAGATGTGGGAAGATGAGGGGGTGGGGCCGAGGGCTCATCTGTTGCCCAGGTCACCACCTGAGGCATCAGCTTCTCCTGTATTAGAGGCCCGCCCGGTTGTAACTAAGAAAATAAAAATGCAACAGTAACAGGCTTCTCAGGGGGAGGCGCCACCCCCTTCCCACTTGGTGGAGCACTCGATGCTCCACCCCTGTACCCAGCATGAGCTGGTAGACATGAACATCCGGTTTTAGCAGAAGCCATGGGAACCTCTTCCTATTTGGATTTTGCGTCTCTGGGATGTGGGGATAGAAAACATTGTTGTCAGGTACTGAAATGGGTAGACTGGCTTCCCTGATGACTCACCCTTCCCTCTGGCAGTGGTTGCAAAGTGCCCATCACACCTCAGGGAATCGGGTGCTTCTGGGTAGGCTGACAGCAGCCATCAGGAGAGTTTGACCTAATCAGGTGATTTACCATACTTACCCACAGTAATAAAGTGTTAGTGTCTGACTTTGAAATTGGTTAGGAGAATCTTCTTAAAAGCATCACCCACTGGTCAAATGAAAAAGAACTAAGGCAGAAGGGCCACCAATAGATCCCAAAGTGAGTCATCTGGTGAGCAGAACTGCCAATGGCCTCACCTCGGATATGAGCTGTTTTACTTTGTCTCTGCTCAGCCTGGCAGCATTGGATTTGAGAGGTCACTGGACCAAAACCCTTCCTGACAGTGGAGGGGGTTGCAGCAGAGAGGGGAGTGGGGATTTCTGGGTAGCAATAGTGGAACCAGAATTCAAAACCAGCTCAGTTGTTTCCTAGACATGTACACACTTTCTTTGCATTTTTTAAGCCGTGTCTTCAGGGAAAAGCTGGGATATAGGGAAAGGGGAACTGAAACATCACTAGGGGAGTAAGGGAAATTATTCCAAAGAGGTGACACTTGCATTGAGATGTGAGAATAAGCAGGAGACGGAAAGGTAGATAGGAAGTGAGAACAGGAAAGGCATTGCAGGTGGAGGAGACAGCATGTGCAAAGTCACGTCAGGTGAGAATCAAAAGTGACCTTCTCAATTGTATAACTCAAAAGAGGCTTCCAGGAAGATGGTGGTGTGAGCAGGGTGGCGGAAAACTCCTCCCAAAACCATATATATTTATGAAAATACAGCAAATACGTCTATTCCTAAAAGAGAGACCAGAAGATACAGGATGGCACCCAGCCTGCAGCTACACCTGAGAGGACTCGGCACCCCGTGAGGCGGGTAAAATATGGAGCCGTGACCCGGCGGGACCTGAGCACTCCCCCACCCCAGCGCACCATAGGAGGAGAGGATTCAGAGACGGGAGGGAGTGGAAGCACAGGCCCATGAAATAACCAGCCCTGGTGATCTGCACTGGGAGCACTGACACACATAGTGCAGTGTATCGGAGATTGGAGGGTCAGAGGTGCAGGATCTGAGCCGGGGAACACACCCGGGTCCTCTCAGCCGGCTCCCTGGGACAAAAGAAAAGTGCGTGCTTTTTTAGTGGTCGTAAAGGGACAGGGGCCCAACAGACGAGCAGGATTGTTCCAGCACACTCAGCCCTGCAGGCTGGGAGTCCTGGGGAATTTCAGACCCCCTGGCTGGCGACGGGGAAAAAGTAGCTGCACTGAAACTTCCCACAGAGATCAGCAGCCTCCAATTCATTCCCGCCACGGCCAGAGGTACAAAGAGTCCTACGGAGCAGCACAGCCACGGCTGCAGAATAGTGGAGCAGCAGCGCCACCTACACCATCCTCACAGAATCTACTACCAGTGGACGTTTTTTTCGTTTGTTTTTTTCTTTTCTTTTCTTTCTATTCTTTCTTTTCTTTTTATCTCTTTTCTTTCTTTTCCTTCTTTTTTTCACTTTTTTGTTTCTTTCTTTTCTTTTTAAAAGTCTTAAAGAGCCCAGCTGACATACATGGCACCTACCAGTGATCACTTCTATCGCCATGAAAAGACAGAGGAATATGGTACAAACAAAGCTTACCCAGACCCAGACAACACCAGAGAGGGAGCATGATAGGATGGAAATGCACAATCTTCCTAAAAAATAATTCAGAATAAAAGTCCTAACCATACTGATGGATCGACAGAGAAATATGCAAGAGCTGAAGGAGAAAGTGAGGAAAGTGAGGAAAGACAATGAAGAAATGAGACAAGCGATCAACGGGCTTAGCAGCTGATGGGATGAGATGCAAGAGACTGTTAATGGAATAGAAATCAGACAACAAGAATACAGAGAAGCTGAGGCAGAGAGAGATAAAAGGATCTCTAGGAATGAAAGAATATTAAGAGAACTATGTGACCAATACAAATGGAACAACATTCGCATTATAGGGGTACCAGAGGAAGAAGAGAGAGAAAAAGGGATAGAAAGTGTCTTTGAAGAAATAATTGCTGAAAACTTTCCCATGCTGGGGAACGAATAATCTTGTAGTCCACGGAAGCCCACAGATCTCCTTACACAAGGGACCCAAGGAAGACAATATGAAGACACATAATAATTAAAATGGCAAAGATCAAAGACAAGGACAGAGTATTAAAGGCAGCTAGAGAGAGAAAAAAGATCACCTACAAAGGAAAACCGATCATACTCTCATGATCAGACTTCTCAACAGAAACCTAACAAGCCAAAAGAGAATGGCATGATATATTTAACATAATGAGAGAGAAGGGCGACGAACCAAGAATATTGTAAACAGCAAGATTATCATTTAAAAGTGAGGCAGGGATTAAACAATTCCCAGACAAGCAAAAGCTGAGGGAATTTGCCACCCATAAAGCACGTCCACAGGATATCTTAAAGGGACTGCTCTACAGGGAAGCACTCCTAAGGCTAAAAAGATGTCACCAGAAAAAATAAAATCATAGCAGAGAAAGCAGACCATGCAAATACTAACTAAAGGAAAAGAATAAAACACCTAGTATATAAAGAATGGAGAAGGAAGAATAAGAAGGGAGAGAAATAAAGAATCATCAGACTGTGTTTACAATAACTTAACAAGAAAGTTAAGTTAAACTGTTATATAGTAAAGAAGCTACCCTTGAAACTTTGGTAACCACGAATCTAAAGCCAGCAATGGCAATAAGTACATATCTATCGATAATCACCCTAAATGTAAATGGACTGAATGCACCAATCAAAAGACACAGAGTAACAGTATGGATAAAAAAGCAAGACCCATTTATATGCTGCCTATAAAAAACTCACTTCAAACCCAAAGATATACACAGACTAAAAGTGAAGGGATGGAAAAAGATATTTCATGCAAACAACAAGGAGAGAAAAGCAGGTGTTGCATACTTGTATCAGACAAAATAGACTTCAAAACAAAGAAAGTAGCAAGAGATAAAGAAGGACATTACATAATGATAAAGGGGTCAGTCCAACAAGAGCATATAACCATTTTAAATATATATGCACCCAACACAGGAGCGTCGACATATATGAAAAAAATACTAACAGAATTAAAGGAGGAAATAGAAAGCAATGCTTTCATTTTAGGAGACTTCAACACACCACTCACTCCAAAGGACAGATCAACCAGACAGACAATAAGTAAAGACACAGAGGCACTGAACAACACACTAGAACAGATGGACTTAACAGACATCTACAGAATTCTACACCAAAACCAACAGGATACACATTTTCTCAAGTGCACATGGAACATTTTCTAGAATAGATCACATACTAGGCCACAAAAAGAACCTCAGTAAATTCAAAAATATTGAAATTCTACCAACCAACTTCTCAGATCACAAAGGTATAAAACTAGAAATAAATTTTAGAAAGAAAACAAAAAGGCTCATAAATACTTGGAGACTTAACAACATTCTCCTAATTAATCAATGGGTTCACAAACAAATCAAAACATAAATCAAAGAGTATATGGAAAATAATGACAACAACAACACAAAGACACAACTTCTGTGGGACGCAGCAAAGGCAGTTCTAAGAGGAAAGTATATTGCAATCCAGGCCTATTTAAAGAAGGAAGAACAATCCCAAATGAATAGTCTAAAGACACAATTACTGAAATTGGAAAAAGAAGAACAAATGAGGTCCAAAGTCACCAGAAGGAGGCACATAATAAAGATCAGAGAAGAAATAAATAAAATTGAGAAGAATAAAACAATAGAAAAAAATCAATGAAACCAAGAGATGGTTCTTTGAGAAAATAAACAAAATAGATAAACCCCTTGCCCAACTCATTAAGAGAAAAAGAGAATCTACACACATAAACAGAATCAGAAATGAGAAAGGAAAAATCACGACGGACCCCACAGAAATACAAAGAATTATAAGAGAATACTATGAGAATCTATATGCTAACAAGCTGGAAAACATAGACGAAATGGACTTCTTCGAAAAATACAACCTTCCAAGACTGACCAAGCAAGAAACAGAAAAACTAAACAGACCAAACACCAGCAACGAAATTGAATCTGTAATCAAAAAATTACCGAAGAACAAAACCCCCGGGCCAGATGGATCCACCTCTGAATTCTACCAGACATATAGAGAAGAAATAACACCGATTCTCCTTAAAGTTGTCCATAAAATAGAAGAGGAGGGAATACTTCCAAACTCATTCTATGAAGCCAGCATCACTCTAATACCAAAACCTGGCAAAGACCTCACCAAAAAAGAAAACTACAGACCAATATCCCTGATAAACATAGATGCGAAAATACTCAGCAAAATATTAGCAAACTGAATTCAAAAATACGTCAAGTGGATCATACACCATGATCAAGTGGGTTCATCCCAGGGATGCAAGGATGATACAACATTCGAAAATCCATCAACATCATCCACCACATCAACAAAAAGAAGAACAAAAACAACATGATCATCTCCATAGATGCTGAAAAAGCATTTGACAAAATTCAACATCCATTCATGATAAAAACTCTCAACAAAATGGGTATAGAGGGCAAGTACCTCAACATCATAAAGGCCATATATGACAAACCCACAGCTAACATCATACTTAAAAGCGAGAAGCTGAAAGCTTTTCATCTAAGATCGGGAACAAGACAGGGATGCCCACTCTCTCCACTGTTATTCAACATAGTACTGGAGGTCCTAGCCACAGCAATCAGACAAAACAAAAGACATACAAGGCATCCAGATTGGTAAAGAAGAAGTCAAATTGTCACTATTTGCAGATGACATGATATTGTACATAAAAAACCCTAAAGACTCCACTCCAAAACTACTAGAACTAATATCTGAATTCAGCAAAGTTGCAGGATACAAAATTAACACACAGAAATCTGTTGCTTTCCTATACACTAATGATGAACTAACAGAAAGAGAAATCAGAAAAACAATTCCATTCACAATTGCATCAAAAAGAATAAAATACCTAGGAATAAACCTAACGAAGGAAGTGAAAGACCTGTACTCTGAAAACTACAAGACACTCCTAAGAGAAATTAAGGAGGACACTAACAAATGGAAATTCATCCCATGCCCTTGGCTAGGAAGAATAAATATTGTCAAAATGGCTATACTACCTAAAGCAATCTCCAGATTCAATGCAATCCCTATCAAACTACCAACAGCTTTTTTCAATGAACTGAAACAAATAATTCTAAAATTCATATGGAACCACAAAAGACCTCGAATAGCCAAAACAATCCTGAGAAGGAGGAATCAAACAGGGGGAATTACGCACCCCGACGTCAAGCTCTACTACAAAGCTTCAGTAATCAAGACAATTTGGTATTGGCACAAAAACAGACCCACAGACCAGTGGAACAGAATAGAAAATCCAAACATTACCCCAAACATATATAGTCAATTAATATATGATAAAGGAGCCTTGGATATACAACGAGGAGATGACAGCCTCTTCAGCAGCTGGTGTTGGCAAAACTGGACAGCTACATGTAAGAGAATGAAACTTGACTAGTGTCTAACCCCATACACAAAAGTCAACTCAAAATGCATCAAAGACCTGAATGTAAGTCATGAAACCATAAAACTCTTAGAAAAAAACATAGGCAAAAATCTCTTGGACATAAACATGAGCGACTTCTTCATAAACATATCTCCCCAGGCAAGGGAAAGAAAAGCGAAAATGGACAAGTGGAACTATATCAAGCTGAAAAGCTTCTGTACAGCAAAGGACCCCATCAGTAGAACAAAAAGACATCCTACACTATGGGAGAATATATGCATAAGTGACATATCTGATAAGGGGTTGACATCCAAAATATATAAAGAACTCATGCACCTCAACAAACAAAAAACAAATAATCCAATTAAGAAATGGGCAGAGGACATGAATGGACACTTCTCCAAAGAAGAAATTCAGATGGCCAACAGGCACCTGAAAAGATGCTCCACATCGCTAATCATCAGAGAAATACAAATTAAAACCACAATGAGATATCACCTCACACCAGTGAGGATGGCCAACATCCAAAACACAAACAACAAATGTTGGCGAGGATGTGGAGAAAAGGGAACGCCCCTACACTGCTGGTGGGAATGAAAATTAGTTCAACCATTGTGGAAAGCAGTATGGAGGTTCCTCAAAAAACTCAAAATAGAAATACCATTTGACCCAGGAATTCCAGTCCTAGGAATTTACCCTAAGAATACAGCAGCCCAGTTTGAAAAAGACATACGCACCCCTATGTTTATCGCAGCACTATTTACAATAGCTGAGAAATGGAAGCAACCTAATTGTCCATCAGTAGATGAATGGATAAAGAAGAAGTGGTACATATACACAATGAAATATTATACAGCCATAAGAAGAAAACAAATCCTACCATTTGCAACAACATGGATGGAGCTAGAGGGTATTATACTCAGTGAAATAAGCCAAGCCAAAAAAGACAAGTATCAAATGATTTCACTCATATGTGGAGTATAAGAACAAAGAATAAAAGCTGAAGGAACAAAACAGCAGCAGACTCACAGAATCAAGAATGGACTAATAGTTACCAAAGGGAGAGGAACTGAGGAAGGATGGGTCAGAGGGGAGGAACAAGGGGCAAAAAGGGGCATTACGACTAGCAGATGTAATGTTGGGGGGGTATGGGGAGGGCTGTACAACTCAGAGAAGACAAGTAGTGATTCTATAGCATCTCACTACATTGATGGACAGTGACTGCAATGGGGTTAGTGGGGGGGACCTGATGAAGGGAGTAGTTTAATAGCCATAATATTGCACATGTAATTGTAGATTAAGGATACCAAAAAAAAATCATTAAAAAAATTGCTAGTAGAAAAACCCCACTTACATGTAAATCTAACAAAACTTGTACAAAACTTGGGTGCTGAAGGAAACCACAAAATACTAATGAAAGAATTACTTCCAAAAGATCAGAATAGGTAGAGAGACAAACTGTTCATGAACTTGAAAACTCAGCATAGTAATGTTAATTCCACACAAATTGATACAAGTTTAACGTAATTCTTACAAAATCCCTGTATTTTGTAGGTATGGAAAAGATTACTCTAACATTTTTATATAAAGGCAAAGTTACTGGAAATTGCTAAAACAATTTTGAAGAAGAATAAAGTGAAATGAATCAAGAAAAAAAGATTGTTTAACTCCCTCACTTTATTCTTTAGACTCCCTGAACTGTGCCAGGTGCTAGGAACACAGAAATTAGATGCTAATTATCCTATCCTAAAGAAGTATGCAGTAGTGTGAAAGTAATAATTTTATCTTTTCCCACCAGTGGGTCTGTTTTAATTCTATTTTCTATGATGCTCAAATGGGCTGTAAGCTTAGCTCTGCTTCCTGACTAAATGCCACAGCCTTATACCTGGTTATCCATATTAAAGGTGGTGCTGGTTTGGGAGTGTGTGCAGGTTCCTCCCAACTGCAGGATAAAGATGGATCAGAGAACATGTGCTACTGACGGCAGGATCTGATTCCTCATATTTATATCTGAAGGACAGTTTTCCAAAATACATTCATTCATCACATTACATTTATATTTTATTGCCAATACTTGAGGTGAGTGTTCGTTAGTTTAACCCACTAACTACCCTCCACAAGCACTGAGTAGCTAGCTACACAGCACTGAGCCAGGTGACATGGGACTGCAAAGATGAACTGCATGAAGACTCTGTCCCTCTAGTAGTAAAAGATTTCATCAGGATACACCTGTGTATATTACTAAAATAAAATACACCGTGCACACATTTCCTGTAGGGAAAATAACATAATTTTTTCTAGTAACATTGACTCACATCTGCAACTTCGTGGTTTCATGAACTTGAACAAGGTATTTAAATTCAAGTCTCAATTTCCCCATCCATAAATGGAAATGGTGACAACTCTTACCTCAGTAGTTGCATGTATGTGCAAGCATATGTGTGTGGGCTATAAATTAACTAATATATAAATCATTCTGGTATATAGTGTGACTTCAGCATATTTTTACTCAGCTGCCCCCCTTGGCCAATCGTCCCAACACCCTAAATATTTAAAGTTGTCTTAAAGTTCAGAGGAACATGAACTATTTGGTGGTGTTTTGCTTCTTTCATGAATAATCCAACTTAAAACAAATTTACATGGCAACCCATATATAGTTCTCTCAGAATTCAGAATCATGCCTTTACTAAAACAATTTGGAGTGGTGGCTTACCCTGGCCTTGGGTCCTGCTTCAGAGAGATTGGGCATATATTATCAAGAATACCATTTTATTTAAAAAGCTCATAAAACTTCAACCTCAGCTATTACTGATTTAGGAGTAGCAGATATATGGAAACTTTCACACTCCACTGAATGGGATTATATGTTCGTCTCTAAGCCACATAATTCATATTTCCAGGCTGACGTCTAAGTTCCTCACTTTCTGATTAATGATGTGAATAGCATGGCTCTAGGCAGCATTCTCTTATCTGACTGTGCCACAGACTCACTTTCAGTTGACCTTCAGAAAGTATTAGGCAGCATTTCTGCAAAATTTCCTGTAGTAATGAACATTGGAAAAGAAAGTTAGTTATGACTTGTAATTCTGAAGCTATGTAGAAAGTACAACACACACACATACACATTCATATAAGGATTCTGGATTCCCAGTATATATATATTTATTTTATTTTATTTTTTATTGGTTGACATCAGTTTTTTTCTGGAGGAGAGTCATTGATTACAAAAATAAACTAAGTGGTAAAGTTCCTTATTAAGGATAAATGCAAACTGGAATGAATATATGGATAAATCCATTCTCTGTCTCATGTAGATTGAAAAGAGATATTTTGACTCTGGAGGGAACAGTGAGAAATGTGTGTATTATAAAGTTATATGTTTTAATAACTTCACCTCATTCTATTAAGCCTCTAACCCCAGTGGAATCATAAAAGGTTAATATTGAGATGAACCCTAAGAGCATGAATTAGGCATTGGCCATTACATCCCCCCCAATGAGCCTTAAGCTATGTAATACTTGATCAGCAGGAATTTCCTTTTTTATTAAAGAAATGAAGATGCACTGCACTGAGTGATATTATTGAGAATGCTTAAATTTTCTCATTATCCTACAAGTGCTTAAAATTGCTGTTACAGATTTCTGCAGGCTAAATCCCAGGTTTATGGAGTCCTAGTAGGGAATGCCTTTCAATTGCCGACAAATACATACTTATATAGTCATATTGGGTATTTTCAGGAGGAAATGAGATATTTTATTTTTATTCTACCTATAAAGAAGGGTCAATCTGAAACAGTGTTCTGGGGTCAGGTCACAAATCAAAATGGGCACCACCAAAACTATTCCTCATTTATGAACTTTTCTGATATTAAAAAGCGCCAAGTTATCTATCATTTCTTGCTCATTAGGTGGCTTCATTTTTCAACATCACATTTGCTATTCATCAATTTAAAAAGTGACACTTATCCAATAAAAATAGTTGGATATCCTCTACAAAGACATGGCACCTCAGGATTTCCATCTATTTCATCAACCTCTTCTACAATGAAATCCCCAGGAAGGAAGTAGTGAAAGTCTGAGTCTATCACAGGGAAAACAATTTTACAGAAATCTTTTCTGGCATCTTCTGTTGTTAAAATAGTTAGATTAATCCATAGGTCTGAAAAGTCCTCAAAATTTGAAATCTATACATGAACACTACCTGTTTCGATTTGTTGCAGAAATGTTTAATAATATATATCATTATATATTATGTTATATATTATAATCATTAAAATATCATATAATAATCATTATTATATAATGCATGTAATATGATATATGTTTCTAGAATAGTGACATCCAAACTAAAACTTAATTTTTCTTACAAAGCTTCTTTTAATATTTCATTAATTACCTTGAATAGATTCTAATTTAATCATCACATCTGAATCTAGAAACACTGATCAATCGTCCTAATGATTCAGATTTCCCATCAAACAACTGGGAAAAAGAGTAGACAAGAATTTAATTACTGAAATGATGTACTTTGTCAAAACAAATACATTGAAGATAAAGTAATACAATGTTTGGGAAGTGCTCCAGTTTATAAAGTACTTTCACACTTTTGCCAATTTGATCCTCATAACTCAGGGAGATAGAGCCTCAATTTTTTTTTTGCTACCAAATGAGGATAGTTACTCCTATGACACGGCCCTAGTATGGGAATGAATGATGCATTGTATATAAATAATCTATTGAAGACACTGGTGGATAGTTAGGTGCACAACAAATACTTTTGTAATGAATTAAATTTTCCCATCTTATCATGTGAGAAATTTCAATTCAGTTTGTTTCAGTGACTTGCTCAAGGTCATACAGATATTAATGATAGTCGTGTTATTAGAACTCAAGTCTTACTGATTCAACTGGATTATTTCTAAAGATGATTTAAATGCCCAGTATTAGTTCAGTTCTTCTGATACTGTTGTAACCAATGTTACTTGGACTTAATAA
Organism: Smutsia gigantea; assembly: GCA_032199065.1. Classification (NCBI taxonomy): domain Eukaryota; kingdom Metazoa; phylum Chordata; class Mammalia; order Pholidota; family Manidae; genus Smutsia; species Smutsia gigantea. Next base: position 66,094 of record JAVSCE010002912.1, read on the forward strand.
TTTAATTTAGGAGATCTTTTAGATTAGAGAACAAATGGATTAGAGCATGTTTCAAAATTGCTATAACCTAACCATGTAATACCCTCAAATCACAAATTTGACCTATAGCACCTAGCACTGTGATGTGGAGATAGTAGAAAGAACAAATTATTAATGGCTACAATCGACTCATCACTTATTTTGTACTAGGCACATGAGTGTTTTACACAGATCACCTCATTTAGTCCTCACACTACTCTCATTATCATCATTTTATGAACAGGAATGATAAAACAGAGAGAGAGGTTAAGTAACTTTACCCACACTTGAGGAATTAGAAAATGGAAGAAGAAATGATTTTAACTCAGGCAAAGTGGCTCTAGTCTATAATCTATACTCTTAATCCCCATGTGCCACACTTTCTTTGGATGATATGCAAGCTAAAAGTGGCTCAGTTGAGGTGCAGAGCAATCCAGGATATTAGCCAAGAGGATCAGAATTTGAGGGTTTGGGAGAGCAAAGGGAATGTGAATGATGACAAATCAAGGGTAGAAGGTTTTCCAAAGCACCTTTAAGTGAGAGTGAAAAAAGCAAAGGGAAATGGAATCCTCAATGTGGAGACTGCACTCCTGCATCTGTAAGGGACTGAGGTGTGTAAAGCGGCTAATAAGACCAGGAAAGAACATTCTGAAATGTTCTGGTATGCTCTAGTATGGACAAAGTCATCATATGCCAAGTTAAGGAAGGTGTGCAGCCATAGTCCAGTGGGTCAGGGACGGGAACTGCACCATCAGCGGGCAGTTGTGGAGTGGGAAGGACTGCATTAGGGCATGAGCAAAGGAGCCCAGCCTTGCCAAACCCAGCGTCTGAATTAATTGAATTTCTGAAGCCAGATCAGTAAGACTCTCAAGGCCTGAGGTAGTAAAGAAAGAATTCATACAAGTGAGAGTTGAAGGATTAGGAAGGCTGCCAAAACATGATGGTAAAGAAACCAGGTAATACCTCAAATACATACACAAACACGTGCACACACATACACAGTAATCCACAATTGCCTCTCTACATTTTTTAAGGAGTGTTTTTAAAAAATATTACTATATTTTTATTCAAAGTCAAAATTATTATTTGATATTATATGTGATATATTCCTCTAAAAATTTACTTTTGATGGCACTGGTAGATAGCTAATATTATATAGTTTGAATAGAATAATGTTTTGCTCCAAGTTATGGATGATAACTTAGTCACCTCAGACCACTATAACAAAGTCCCATAAACTGAGTGGTTTAAACAACAGACATTTTGTCTGACAATTCTGGAGTCTGGGAAGTATAAGATCAAGGGGCCAGCAAAGTAGGTTTCATTCTGAGGCCTATTCTCTCATCTTGTAGGTAGGTGCCATTTCTTTGTGTGTTCATATGACCTCTTTGTTGTACATTTCTCAGGGGTAAGAGAAAGGTAGAGAGACTGAGAAAGCATGCAAGCTTCCTGGTTTCTCTTCTTATAAGGGTGCTAATCCCAAGGCTTCATATTCATGACATCATCTACACCCAAGTATCTCCCAAATGCCCCATCTCCAAACACTATCATCTGAATTTCTAAGGGGAGACAAATACTCAGTTCATAGCACATGGAAGCTATATATATAGTACACTTTTACACTAAATGATGGTGAACAAGTTCCAAACATTTCAAATAACTATAGAATAAGAAATTTTTATGTTCTATTCTAACTTTATATAATGTACAGTAATATCTTCTTCACATCTCAATTATTTCCCTATCTATGTATTGGAATTGTTTTTTAACCCCACTCATAAATTTTGGTCAGTCCGTTGGATTCTGATCATTGAAAACTAGATGTTATATTAGCAACATTTTTAAACTGGGAGTCAATAATATAGATGAGGAGTGTTAAATTTGGGACTAATTTGCCATGTAACCTTTTTTAGCTCTTTCTCAGCCTCACTTTTCTCTCTGGAAAAGAAATGTGGTTGAACTGAATGTGTACTGTAAAGTGTCACTTGGGTGACCAAATGACCCTTTTCCCCCGGGACTGTCCTAGTTTTAGTCCTAAAAGTCTCGCCTGCCAGGAAACCTGTATCCTAAGATGTGAGAAGTCCCAATTGTCGGTGGGGACACATGGGGAAAAGCACAAAACGCAGGGGCTGAAGTAACAGTGTTTTCTGTGTGCAAAAGATAAGGCATAGATTATCTGCCTTCCACAGTTGCTGTTGCTCCTCTCTTGTCCCTGTTTGATGATATTGAAAATATGATCTGTGGTTCACAGTAGTGGATCATCCCTTATGCCTCATTCTGAGTGATGCAACTTCAGTGTGCAACTTAAGTGTGGTGTAATTGTGAATGATAACAGTCCACTTTTGACCCTACCTGTAGATGAGATGTTGTGCTTTGTATCAAGATAGCATTAAACTTTTAACATTGTGAATGGTTTTCCCATATTTTCTAAAAGTTCAGATAATGACAAAGAGATGATTATAATACTAATAGGATATATTTTTTATCACATATATACTTTTAATTCCTATGAATTACCACTAATTGCCACAGATGACTAGTCCAACTGTCATTTGGTATAAATTATAGTATTTAAAATAGAGAAGTAAAAGATATAGAATAATATATCAAAATATATATGCATATACATAAATATATAATATGAATGTTGTATATTAAATTATATCATAATACATACCAAATAATAATTATAAATAGTAGAACAGTAAATAGTACAAAACAATACATACTTTCCTAAAAACACCTATTTTTCGTATTTCAATCTTAAAGTAATAATGCCTATAGGTATAATTATTTTTATTATAGTTTATATTATTATGTAACTTTTTGTCTGGTATGCATGTGTCCCAGATTTGTTCTCTAAAAAGTTGTTCACCCTACCTGCCACCCTACTTTCATGTTCTAGCTCCTTAATTCTACATGGCAGTATAGACTGGGGAAGACAAGTAGCCAAGCTACTCAAGTTCATGAGAACTCATGAAGTGTTTTGGTGGGAAAATAGCCGTATCTACTTTTCACAGATAACTTTGAGATTGGTCAGAGAGGGTGCAAAAGAAAAATTGTGGTGACTATATTTCTAAGGTTTCTCAGTGTATTGACATGATTACTCCATATCTGGTAGACATACTCTTGGTTTGTTAATGGAAATCACAGGGGTTTTTGTTCTTAAGAAGAGAGACTTTGGGGCACATACAGGATGTACTTGAGCAAGGGGAACAAGGTTTGCCTTACCATTTGGTTGTATAGTAATGCCTTAGACACATGATGAAGAAAAGGACAGCCTGTGGCCAATCAAAAGACTACATCATTAGGAAGCCAGAGAGTTTTTTATGTACTATTAAGTGAAAAACGTTCTATCTGGACCATTATTTCAGCTGAAATTTTTGGAAAGTTGGTAATAATAATACTCAAAATTATATATACTTTAAATATTTCTGTTGACACAAAATATCATATCAACTTAGTAATGCCGTGGAGATAAGTGGTAGCAGAGGATTATAGAAAGAAAATGGTGAAGGCAATTTTGGGAAAAAAAATATACAAGCTAAAGAACTTTGGTCATGATCAAAATTTAGTCAAAACTAAAAGCTACTGGATAACAACTATTTTGAGTTACTGGATTTTTATGTGTTGCTTTTTTGTTTTTTTCCTCTTGCTGACTAAAAAAAAATTGTAGTTCATCTAATTCAGTCTTCTCTGTGCTATTTGCAATGGTGAAAAGTGGACACCCTAAATATCTAACACATAAAACTTGAAACCAACTTAACAGCTCATTACCTCATAACCCACCTATGTCTTTTATGAGGTTCATGCAAGTCATAAAAATGTTTTCTAGTGATTGGCAACAATTATTTTCACTCTACTTGAAAAATGTTTAAAATCATGAGAACATTGCCAAACAAGTAAATAGAAGAAACATTGTTTGAAAATAGAATTGTAAAATTTGGAAAATGAAACAAAAAAACTTCTGTCATTTTACCGTTTGCATTTTATTTGCTTCTTTTATTATAAAAGCAGCACATTCTCATTCCAAAAAGAAAAAGAATACGCACACTAGCAAAAAGAATACAACTGATGCCCATACACCCAGCTAAAACTCAGAGACTTCCACTATTGAGTCCATGGGATCTATTTTTTCAGATCCTTCTGTGTTGCTCTCATTCTCATTTTCATTCTCCTAAATGAGATTATACCAAGCATGTTATTCTGGAATCTATATTTAACTTAATGCAGGATTTCAAGAACATCTTTGATTTGTAAGCTCTTCTATTATGAAATATGACATAATAAAGTCTGGACATATATACTTTGCCAAGATGCCCTCTGGGTATTCCTTTTTGACTTTATTCCCTCCTCTACCTCCCATGTATCCACTCTTCTGCACTGGGGAAGACAAGTAGCCAAGCTACTCAAGTTCATGAGAACTCATGAAGTGTTTTGGTGGGAAATAGTCTTATCTACTTTTCACAGATAACTTTGAGATTGGTCAGAGAGGGTGCGGTAATCATTCCCATGTTTTCCTTTGTAACTACCACGTATGTATCTTTAAGCAACATGGTATTGGGTTCATGGTATTGGGTTTCTCTTATATTTGCATAGTTGGAATCATGTATGTTTTTCTGTTGAGCTTGTGCTCAACATGTTTTTAAGAATTCAGTTGATGCAAGTAGCATGGAATAATTTCATGTATTTTCCATGATGTATGGTATCCAATTATAGGCCTATAAAGTGATTGTTTTGTCCATGAATCTTTTGGTTGGGTTCAGGTTTTGTTTTGGGGTTTTTTTGGTACAAACAATTCTGCAGTATTTTTATACATAGCTTATGGTTAGGGTTACTAGATAAAATGCAAAATGCCCAGGTAAATTTGAATTTTAGGTAAACAGATTTTTTTCTAGTGAAAGTATGTATCTGTATAGATATATACTATTTTCTTGATATTTATCTGAAATTCAATGTTAATCAAATGTCCTGTATTTATTGGTTTATTCTGTCAGCTCTACTTATGGTCCAAATTTTCAAGAACTTATCTAGGATATATACCTAAGTGTGTAATTGTTATGTCACAGGAAATAAGCATGTTTGACTTATTTCCAAATTGGGTGTTTACATATGCCCTTGCAGTTGTATGAGAACTCTGATCACCCAGTATCTTCACTAATACTTAGTATTGTCTGACTTTAACTTCTCCAGTTTGGTGAGTGTGAAATTATATATTACTGTGGTCTGCATTTGAATTTCCATCATTACTAATGAATTTGAGTGTCTTTTCAAATGACTGAAACATTTGTATTTCTTCTTCTGTGAAATGCTCATTCACATGTCTTTTTTTCTACTGAGTTATTTATCATTTTTTGAATTGGAGGATTTCTTCATCTATTCTGGATACTAAACCATTGCCGCTTTTATGTGTTGCATACATAGGAGTCTACTCTGAGGCTGATCTTTTCAAATTAAAAGTTAGTCTTCGTTGGTCATATATGTATATGTTGATTTACAGAATCTCTGTCTAGTTCCACTGTTCTCATTATTTATCCCTGAGCTCAAAACACATTATCTTAATTATTATGGCTATAAAAATCCTGGATTATTTGGTAGGGCATATCTCCCAGTTTTTTTTGAGAATCATTTTAAGGTCTAGTACATGGTCAGTTTATATTAATGTTCTCTATGTTTAAAGATATACCTTAACCAGTTGTTGAGTGTCATGTTCTCTATAGTTCCACTAGGTTAAGCATACTGTTTATGCCTTTCAAATCTTCCATATATACTAACTGACATTTTTCTGCTTAATCCATCAACTATTTAGAGAGGTGTGTTAAAATCTTCCCATATGATAGTGTATTTGCTCATTTATTTTTCCTTATAATTCTGTCAAATCTTATTTAATACATTTTTTAACTATTTTCAAAACTATTTTTAGTAGGTTCCATCAGGCTTAGAATTACCTAATTTCTATAATAAACTGACTCTTCTATAAATATGTATTGGTATTCTTTATCTATAGTGATAATTTTTGCCTACAATCTATTTTGTCTGATGTTAATGCAGCTTAGCCATATTTTTTGTTGACATTTATTTTGTATAGCTTTTCTATTCCTTTACTTAAATATTTGTATGTCCTTATTTAAGTGTGACACATAAACAATGTATAAATAGGATTTTTAAGCATCTAATATGAAAAATATTTAAACTGGAGAACATTGTTTTTATGGATTGCAGTTGCTGGTGTATTTTGATTAATTTTCATCATCTTATTTAGCACTTTCAACTTGTCCGCCTTTCGCTAGGTTTTGTTTGTTTCTGTTTTATTACTTGTTTCACTGCATTTGCTTTGACTGTGACCTTTCCCCTGGTTCCATTTTGATAATACTGTTTGGACATTGTGTACTCTTAATTATTTTACTAGTTCATCTAGAAAATTTAATGTTAGAGGTAATGTAACAAATTTTAAAATGAATCAATACCATTCTCTATTCTCAAATTATACAACAACTTTAGAATGCTTGAACTCTAATTATGCCATCCCAAATTATATGCTTGTGTTATTCAGTATTTTTAGTTTTATCTTGATATTCTGTGAACACATAGTCTTCCATATTGACAGAAAACAAAGCAAAATTTGTTAAATATTTTTTTCTCTTACATGATTTTAATTACCACATAGCATTCAACTACTTAGAAAAGTAACTTACCTAAATCATTTTTGTTGGACATTCAGGTTGTTTCCAAACTTTCACCATT